>VTPC01003397.1:0-50285 GCA_011009095.1 Ignelater luminosus | reverse complement strand
TTTTTTGCAATATAAGGTCTGCAACAAGATCAGAAATCAGAAGAGAAAATTTCACAACTTCTTGCAATATCAGATACTATTTACCAATCAATAGTATTAAAAGGTAAGAACAAATTTTATTCTTTTAATTTATTCGAGTGAAAGTTTAGGAAGTAAATTAAATGATAACGATAAGAATTAATTTATTTAGAGTATACTTTAGGTACATTTAGGAATAAATGTTATCACAAAGATAAATGCTGAGTACTACTTCCATAGAAATATTAATTTGTCTATCCTTTTGAAAGAAACACTCATAGTGCGCCAGATAATGCGAACCGGTGCCCAGATCATACGATTCTACACGTCATCACACCACGTGGGCATGTGACGCAGCTCCTGCGTGGCGCTCTACATTTAAATAAATCAATAAAAATATAGCAATAAATCTAATAAAAATTTAAATGAAAGTTTGTTTTTTCAGTACTATAAAATAAAAATATTCAAAGCATGATTTCCAATGCATGTAGAATATAAATGATTTATAGCTTTCTTTGAAAAACTACAATTTTATTTAATAGTTTGTCACGTTACACGCCTATTATTTCACGCCACTGACTGTCAGTGAAGTGTCATAATACTTAACCGCACGCTAGCGAGTTCTCTATGTATTTGTGTCTTCGAGGCGCGGAAGTACACAAGTTCCAATCTGAGTCAGTATTCCAAACTCTCTTAATTTGTTGTTCCTTTTTAATTTCATATGTCTGGTTCAGCGTCTACAATTTTTCAGTCCGTCGGTGTATCTTATTTTAACATTTCTATTTTTTGGTGGACGTGAAATTGTGAAAGCTGCTACGTGTCAAATAAGTTCTGTGTAGTATTTGAATTTTCCTGTTGCCGTTAAATCACTATGTTAGGTGAGTAATCTTTGAAAGTACACAAAAACATTACGTAATAAATCACCAATTTATAAATTCAATTAGCGCATCTTCGTCAATCTCTACTGTTTTGGAATTCTATAGATAGCCTTTTTTTCCAAAATGTCATGCATATTTTTATGTTTCAAGGAAATGGTTTTTAAATAGCCTAAAACTATAACTTCAGTGACGAATCGTTCACATTTATTGTAATTCTTAGTAATTAAAATTGTTAATAGGTAGTTTTTAAAGAAATTTGTAAGGAAATTTTATAGGTTATGTCTAATGTCACAATTTAATTTAAATCTTAAAAAGTTTTTCTAAGAACTGATTTAAAAGGGTTATTAATTTCTTATTATCATTTATTTATAGATTTTCCAACTCCAAGTGCTGCAGACCCAAAGTCTATTGTGATGTCTCGTAAACGTACAAGAAGTCGATCTGAAGATAATATCTTCGGAGAAGGAATGAAAATTCAACCAATAATGGTATGTTTATCTTTTATATAATATATTTTGCTTATTATGGTTTTACTTATTCTAATAGAATATTTTTGAAGATATCTACTTAAATGTGATATTTATTACTTGAATAGTTTCATGAGTTGCATGTTACTGTACTGGGATTTTTTTCAATTAGGTTTTACCAAATTTTCTCCATAATCTACTTAAATGGGTTTAAGTATAAACAATTAAAGTAAAATAAATAATGTTTCAATCACCATATGGATTTTTTAATACTTAAATTGAGTGGGTAAAACAATTATAATGATGTTAATAATAAACATCGTGTACCTTGCACTAACCTACACAAACAATTATTGTTTGAGGAAGTTTAAGAAAATACCTATGGTGTTAAAGTGCTGTCTAACTTGTTTGATTATACCTTACGTTCAGGGCAAGGTCAACAATTTTTAAAAATAATATATTATAAATGGATATCTTTTATGTAACTTATTTTTACGTCAGAAAAATGTGAAAATTAAATTAAAGTGTATACTTTACTTTCATTATTCATTCAAAAATTACTACCTATAGTTTCACTTTTTTGAATTGAAAGAATTATGAACGTAATAATCTAATAAACATAATTTTCACCAGTGATATAACTATGTTACCTATGTACTACACAATAATTATATTTATCACATTGCATAAACATTTTTTTAAATTAAATGAAAACTAGATTGATAACAATCATGTTTATTATTTCGTTTCTATTTGATAATTGTCATTATGATTATTAATAATGATAATGGTAACTGTTGTGTCAAAAATATTAATAAATAAAAATTGTGCTTGGAAATGTTGATTGATGAATGAATACACCAGAGAGAGTACTTATCTCGAAGTAGTAGTAGGTGACTGTGAGCTTGCCTGTTAACAAACAGGATTTCCTCTTTTTGATTTGTTAAAGTAGCTATGACCTAGAAATAAAAAATTTGCTGCACTGATTTGTAGAAAGGTTGTATTTATTTAAAGTTTAAAACTGAAAAGCGAAATGTGTAACCTAAGGTTTATTTTAAATTTTAATTACTTGATAGCAGGAAGTTTTATGGTGATTTACGTTTTACATCAATTCATTTTAACATAAAACAATTGAAGTGTATTATCATTGTATCGAAACTTAGTAGAAAATTCTGTGAAAATTTAAAAATTTAACTTTTGTTAACATTGTTAATATTTTCTTACTGAAAAAAAAGAGGTTTTGAGGTCAGATGTTAATGGATAGGTTTCCTTTACTAAATACATTTCAAACAGGATATGGATTTGCAAATAAGTTTTTGTTTTTTTCGTTACTAGTCAGGTTGGGTAAAAAGAGTTCAAAGTATAGAAGATAAAGTTAACATTTAACCTTCTCATGTAAGACTTTCTTTTAATCACTGTTTTAAATAAAGATTCAATAATAAAAGTGATAAGCGGGGGCAGTTAGTTCCCGGACTTGTTCTAATTTGAGCATTGTTCCCAGTACACATTGCCAGTTTTTAAAATTGGACATGCCTACATTATGTTTTAGTACTTTCAAATATTTTATAATAAGCTTTATTGTTGCATGTTTTTGGGAAGGCTTCTATCAATTGTTATCTTTAAATTGAATAACTATAATTCAATGCTTTGTGGGAAGAAATGTTCTGTCTTCACATGTTTATGTCAAGGGAATAACAATCATCAGATTAGCATACAATGTTTATTGATATTTGTTTATATTTTTAAAAATAAGTATCTGTTTATGTCAAATACTGGAAACATCCTTATTAATTCAATATTTAAATTTGCATGATTCATGCAGTTCATTCAGCTTTTTTATTTTGGAACTTCAACTGTTTTTTAATGTTTTATTTAGTCTACTCTTATTTCCATGTCTGTATATGATAAAATTAAGAAATTTTAAGTTTTTCTGTATTTATGGAAGAATAATTATAATGAAGACTAGATTCTCTTAGAGATCTACTGATAGTTCTAGTAATTATTCTTCTGTTTAACAAAGAACAATGAATTCTTTACTGTTCATATGGATTTAAACTAGAAAGTTATGCTTAATAATTTTTCTAATTCTAACAAATAAAAGGTTTATTTACTGGCAATGCATTTTTGTGAAGTGTTCATTTTGTTATGTTGTTGTGCAGTGGGATATTATCAAGCGTATATGGGTGATAAATGAAGCCGCTATTTATCATAAATAGTGAGAATAATTTAAAAAAAGTTAATACGATCTTATTTAATACTAATTATAAGGTAAAGTAACGATGGTACTAAAATGAAATTTTTATTTGCTTAAATCATTAATTGCATGTCGCTTCCTTTTTAACATTCTTTTTTTGTTAACTCATCTTTTTTGTGAATTACAATATAGTACGTGTATCTTTATATTTAGTCATCAAGTCATATATGCAGTTTACTAATGTTTGAAATTGTTAAAAGAATAATTGGTTGGTGGAAACTGTTGGAAAAACATTTAACATTCGAATGTCATATATAAAGTATTGTCATTTGTTTTTTTATTATCTGTATTATTATTCGCAATTAGTAAAACCCACACTGTAAGATGGGTGTTAACTGAATGAGTTAATTACATTAAAATGGTACAAAACACGCAATAACAAAAGAGAGCAATTTAGAAGGTTATTCAAAAAATAATTAGGTGTGCATATCCTATTTCATGGATATGTTAGTGAACATAATTATTATCGGTGGTTCAAGGACTACGACAGGCAATATACTGAGTGAATCTGAAACCAGATTAATCCCATTTTTCTTTTTTGTTTATTAGTCAGTTGAAGTAATATTTTGTATGCATACATAAATCATTGATATTTTACCGTACTTTAAGTTGTTATACTACTCTTACCATCCATAATAATTAGACAATAAAATTTTGTATTTTCCAAGTTTATCACTTGTAATGTTTTAGAAATAAACGATGATATTTATTTTGTGTTTATAATATCTGTCAATGTTAAGATTTCTTAATATATGTTGGCTGAAAATAGAATTTGATTGTTTAGAAAATATCAACAGTAAGAAAAAGAATAAGAATAATCAAATAAATCTATATTTTGCCAACTTTTGAGTACTTGTTTTTATTTTAATGTCTACTAGTACTTTGAATTATTCATACCTAACATTTTTAACATCTTGCATTTCTGAAATGCCTGAAAAAGTGTTAAAATTAGACGTTAACTGAATTTCAAAAAGCTTTTATTTAGCAATGTTCCAAATCAATAGATTAAGCTCAGAAAAAGAAAATAAGAGAAGAGGATCATTAGCACCAGTGGCGGTTGTGCAGGGAGGGCAGCAGAATACTGTTCTCGAAGATATCACTGTTTTTCTATTATTTTTATTTTTTCAATTTTTATTTAGGATGTAGAGATTATTAATTTTAATACACTAATGGAAAAAATTAAAGGAACAAAAAAATCTTTCAAATTTTTTAGTGATTTTAGAAATGCCGTATCTCAGTGAAAAATGTTCATATCAAGATTTTAAAAGAAGCATTTTGAAGCTTTAAGATTCTAGTTTTTGGATCCACGGACTCGAAAAAAGATTTTTCAGCTAAACCATTGCGTGGACCAGATAGCTTGTTTATTCAGCTTTAATTTCCTTTTTTTTAGACCTCGATACGACCGTTTTTCACCGAGATATCCGACTTTTAATGGAAAAGGATCCTTTTGTCTTTAATCATCGATATCTCAGCAACCAATGATCATAGAGAAAATGAAAGGGCAGTTTTGGAAACTGGAATAAATTTCAGGAAAAAAACTTTTCCATTCTTGACATGAATTTGAAAAAAACAGAAAAAAAGGGTAATTTATGGTTTTTTTAGAAAATACAAATATTCATGAAATGACTAATGTTTAGCGTGACTTTTATAGCTCAATATACCGACAAAAACTCTAGCGAACCGTTTCTTTGTTTCAAACAATCAAACTTTTGAAAAAATAAAGGATCACGTTTATTGCCCCTAAACACTTCATAATCATGATTGAAATGGAAAAAAAATTTTTTGAGCTTTTTTCACATTTTTACCGCAAACAACGATTAAATTTAGAAAAGAAAAATTTTTCCACGTGGTACGTTTTGGGTAACGCTAATGCCAGCAGTAAAAAGATCGAACTCGTGTAAGAAAGGATTAGACATTATTTTCTTAAATGTCCGGAAGTTTTTCCAAAAAAACAAAATTCAAACATTTTTTCGAAATTTTTTTGAAAAAATGTAATGTAATTGGTTAGGTAATAATTGTGAAAACAAAACAAAAGACGCTTTTAAGATACTTTACTGAGCATTCACAGATAGCATTAAATAAGCAGCTAATGCCCAATAAAAGCGTCTTTATTTTGTTTTAGCAATTTTTGCATAACAAATGAATTTCTTTGATAAAACTGATTTTCCCTTCATAACTTGGTAAAACGAAAGAATAGCCATGTCAAACCACTGAAAATCATTTAAGGCGTGCAGTTCAGTAATATGGAAATCAAGTAGGCGTTCCATTAGAAAAAAATTTGGATTTACGTTTCACCGCCGAAGTAAAACAAGACAATTGCGAAAATAATTTTTTCGTGTTTCGGAGTAAATTCTCTAAAACACTCTCTTTGCTGTTCTTTTCTATCTTTGCTCGTTCCTGAGATATTTCACTTTAAAAAGAAATAAGATAATTTGGTTTTTTGCAAATATCTAGTAAGCTGTGGATTTTTTGAAAAAACAAAAGTAAACTGATCTTCAAAGTAGCCAAATCTTTTCTAATTTAATTGACTTCGTATCTCTTACAATTTCTGAGTTCCTAATAGTGAACATCGAAATATGGACACACTGTATAGTTAACTACTTATTCCATGAGTTTTTTAGTTAGACAGCATTTTTTATAGAAGTTCGGTATTAGGCAAAGAAATGAACTGAATTCTGTTTTAATATCACGACAGAATACATAGGCAATTATTATTATAAATATGAAAATTATTTTTTAAAACACTAAAGTTGATTATAAGTTGAAAAAACAAGCACCTAAGCATATTCAATTATAGGGGATGTTTATTGTAATTCTATAAGTCCAAATGAGATGTAAATAGCATCCCAGATATGTTAATATTATTACAGGGTTGTTATGAAGGTAATCAGTACTCTGCAGAATTTTTTGTCAAAAATCGCTTTCTTTCAGTTACAAGATATGAAGATAAAAATGAAGATAAAAATTTCTAAACAATAAAAAGTATTTCACTATAGGCATGTGTTTGATTTTACATGGTAGTTTCAATTTTAATTAGTTATTGGCCATATTTTCCTAAAGAAAGAACAAGAAATGGATTTTAGATAGGTTTAGGAAACTTTTCAATTGCTATGCTCAAGTTTACTACAGTTAGGATTTTTTATGTTGCCCTCTTAAGTTGAAGAATCACAAGCCATCACTGACGAACATGATGAACAGATGTTTTCCTAATTAGATTGAATTTATTAGAATTGAGTGCGTTTCTAATATTAATTTATAGGTATAGACAGGTTTAAGATTTGATTTAAGGTTTGAAATAAACAGAAACATACAATATGTTCCACTTAAAATAAAAAAGTTGATATCATTTATGGTAAAACTGGAAGTGCTGGTGACTGCAAAGTAAACCTTAAAGAAACATGAATAATATATGCATACAAAATTTTATTTTAATTAGTTAATAAATTAATAAATAGGAAACAAAAAGAAAGTGAACCTGATTTCAATCTCACCCAGTATATTATAGATTAGTATCTCCCCAACTTAAAGAGCTGTGCAACATGATATTCATTATGATTTTATTTACAGAACATAAAAATATGATTTTTTCCATTGAATTTTAATAATTAGTTGATCAACGAGATATGTACTTTACTTTTCAAGTTAACTGTAGGGAACAAATATGCTACTTATGTATTGGTCAGTCTTCAAGATTGTTTTATGTTTATGCAACTTTTCAATGTAAAATAAAGATTGTCAGTGGCTGCCACAAAAATTAATTTGACTTTGTTTTAATCATCTATTTAACAGATGGTCCTTAATTGACCTTATATTTTTATTTGTAGACAAATATATCCATACAATAGGAGTTTTTCAGATATCATTATACTAGATTGTACTTATAAATAAATAATTGTTCCATTCTGCATGCATAAATACAAATCTCATTTAAATACAGTAAAGATTGCAACAATAGCAAACTTTGTATTTTAATAATTCCTAATTGTTCATTCTAAGCGATACAAATACGGTCATTCATTAGCCTGACAATCGAATGAAAACAAAAAAACATGGAAATGAAAATCTGAGATTGCTTCATAATTTCCAAAGTAGATTAACAACAAAATGATTACACTATACATTAATTACAAGACATATTTTTAATAAGAAATAAAAGTGACAATACTTTATACCATCACTGCAAATTAACAAAATAAATGTGTTTAACATTCTTATTTCTTGCATATACCTGGATTTGATGTCTAATTCTCACTTAAAAAGTATCAAGTCTTAATGTAAAATTACAGTAAAGTTTCTATAATGTTTAATTTATATATTTCAGTCAATCTACAAAGAAACACCTTTTAGCGATGAACCTGAAGCTATGACCCGAAGGAGAGCATGCGATTATAGCATTAAAATAACCAAAGAGATGGCAATGGCTGATAAGTCTCCTAGGCCAATAAGAGTTTATGCAGATGGTGCCTATGATCTTTTCCATCAAGGGCATGCAAGGCAATTACAACAAGCCAAAAATGTGTTCCCAAATGTTTATCTTATTGTAGGAGGTGCGGTTGTCATGTTCTTTAATTAGAAATATTTTAAAACTTATTTTTTTTCTTTATTTTATAGTCTGTAGTGATGCTTTACTACACAAAATGAAAGGCCTCACTGTTTTAAATGAACAAGAACGTTACGAAGCTGTAAGACATTGCCGATATGTTGACGAAGTACTGAGGGATGCACCATGGACAGTGACAGAAGAATTTTTGATGGAAAACAAGATTGATTTTGTTGCTCATGATGATATTCCTTATGCTTGTGGTAGTACAAGCGATATTTATGCACCTTTAAAAGCAAAAGGAATGTTTGTTGCTACTGAAAGAACTGAAGGTGTTTCCACATCAGATATTGTAGCTAGAATTGTAAGAGATTATGATGAATATGTCCGTCGTAATTTAGAACGAGGCTATTCAGCCAAAGATTTAAATATATCATATTTAAAAGAAAAAAGAATTCGATTTAAGAGAAAAATGCATGAGTTGAAAGATAAAGGAAAACATGTGATTGATAGTATAGGTGAAAGAACTGATGATATGATTAGTAAGTGGGAAGAAAAATCTAAAGATTTTGTTGAAAGTTTCTTGAGACGATTTGGAAAGGAGAAATTAACACACATTTGGAATGAATCTAAAAATAAAATACTGAATGCATTGAGTCCACCTGGTTCACCTAATCATAGTAGCAGTGGTAGTTCATTTAATGGAGATTTTTCAGAAGATGACGAATATTTATCACCACCAACAAAAAGAGCCAGATTATATTCATAGTTTTAATTCATAAAAAACCATAAGTGACTGTTTTTGTTTGTTAACATTTAATTTATTTTTATGATACTGTTTGCAATAATTATAATTTTGTAATAAATGAGTATTCTTATAAATTAATTGTATTAAAAAGATCCTTGTTTAAATTCAGTGTCAGTAGAAATGCGAAAAAGAATGTACTATTTAATCAAGAATATTATTGTTTGGAATACTGATAGTGTGTACTTTTTAGTTGCAATTTTACAGTAACTCCTACATAATGTAATGAATGTAGGTTAGACACTAATATCAAAATATTTAGCTGATAGAATAAAATCAATTGTAATTACTGCACTAATTTGTATGTAGTGTCTGGAATGTTATTATTTTATAATATATAAAATTGCTATAAATATAAATTTATAATTGATCAATGCATTTTTATTTTGTCTACTTGAAAGCTTGAAGTTGTTGATTACAATCTAATAATTTTTGTAATCAATCTTTTAATACATTTTTATTTCCCATTATTAAAAATTATTATCGATTAATAAAAGCAATTGTTAATTATTGCAAATTAGTTGTACGTAGTAGTGCTCTAAATTCCTTCAAGCAGATGGAATTTTCTCAAGTAGGTATTTCTATTAATGATTAATTTAAACAATTAGTTGATTAAATAGCATGACGTTTTGATAGCATCTGGTTTTCCTTTTTTTTTTTGAAGTGTAATGTCAAGGTTAGTTTTTAAATGTGTGTTATCACAGACTGAGATTACTTTTGGAGTTGTCGAGACGGAGACAGTTGATAAGTGGTTGATATTGATTTTGGTTTAAAATTATAATGAAGTAAAAGAAACCGTTAAGCCTTGAACTTAATAACTAACATGTGATTAGAATTTTTTTTTGTACATTAAGCAATTATTGTTTTTCTTAGCTGTTGTTATGAGACTGATGTATTGGCTTATTTTTTTACATGCCAGAAAGATAAACATTATAAATGATTAAATCTTTTTTATGAGATAATTGTACAAATTAAAACTAATGTTCATGAAATCACTTCTTTTTCGTGCATGTACGTTTTAAAGTAACTAGTCATTACTTATCTATTAATAGTAGATAAATATTCTCCAATTATTAACCAAAATAGGACTATTTGTAAATAAAAACATTAACATACACCTTGTTTCAAATGTATGGAACTGGTATAAATGAGCAAAACAAGTAATTTCCAATGATACCAAATTTAACTTCTCATACCATTTAAAACAAATTAACTAGTCATATCTTAAAGACTAATTAAGATAAAATGTTGAAAACAATTGCTATAATAGATTTTAACTAAATTTCATGTTATTCCTATCAATGGTTCTTTAGATATTAGACCAGTTCTACGCTTTTGAAACACATAGTATTATACCTGTTGATGATAATTATTTGCATATTTTTGAACTTGTTTTTATTCTAATTTTGAGGAAACTGGTTTTTAATCTGTATAATTATGTTTCATTTACATGAATAAGCATTTTTAAATAGTTGTTGTTTTAACCGTAATAAAAGAATGCAATTTGCATTTCATTATGTACCTACTTGTACAGGATGTAAATAAATAACACCAACAAATGGTAGGGTAGATTCATGATGACTAGACAAGCATTTTTTAAATGGAGCATATAGTCAAATACATCTTACTTATTGAATTATTGGCCTTTCAAGTTTCAATTAAGCAGACATGTTTAACTGTTGGTTGTAATATGGATATTTATCAAAAACTCAAAAATCTGTATTAGAAAAAGGAAAATTCCTTCTAGGTGTTTTAAGCTACATCCGGTTATACAGGGTGTACTCCACAGCCAAGACACATAATTACAAATTTCTTTTTCATATTTTTCAAATTGTATGTATAATTATTAGAATATATCTCTGTATATTTGTTAGAAATAGTTTTAGAAAATCGTGAAGGCAATTTATCCCCTACTACTTTTTCTTATAAGAAATTTTGATAAATAATAGTGAGGTACCCAAAAGTCAACATGTCTTTGTCTACATGCAAATTCTACAATTAAGATAAATCAACTACAGGTTTCATTTGAAAAGATCTTGTGTAGTCATCACAAACCTACCCTATCAATTTATTAGTGTTATTTTTTTTACAATCCGTATAAATTGTATTAAAATTTTTAATTATAAATTTACTGTTACCTTGTAACTTTAAAAGCTATAACTATTTGAGATTAAAATGTGAATATTAAATAATATTTTAATTAATTTTTAGTAAAGATTAGAAATGATAAAGATTTTATTACAATATTTACAAACATTTTTAATGACAGGATTGTAATAACATTATCTAGTAACAATATTTGAAATTTTGCTGTTTATCAATCACTTGATATTTCATTGCATGGATTTAATAGGCTATGTTGCCAGTTTGATTCACTAGTTTTCAAATATTTCATAAGCTTCTAAATTGACAAAGAATTTTCTAAATAGGAGAACTTAAAAAACTACATACATACCAGCACACTTATTCACTATTTTTTGACTACCCTGTATACAGGGTGTCCTTGAAAACGTAGAACGCTCAAGTTTCCTCTTTTTATTCTACACTTGTTTATCATTGTTGTGCATTAGCTAACTCTCAACTAGAACTAGCCAGTATACAAAACTGATAGTTGTACTTCAAGTTAAGTAAAACAAACATAGGACACATGAGTGTTCCGTAATTTCTAGAAATGGAAAAGATTATTAAGTTTGCAATTTAAAACGTTTCGATACCTTGTCTTCAATTATTTTTTATGTCGGGTTTACTAATATTATGTAGTATGAGTTTTTAAAGCAGAATTTTTAAAAAGTCATTAAAGACATATTTCTAGCTTTCAAGCAAATGAAAAAGTCATACTTGTTTCATTTGAACAAGAGGTTCGCCCTTGATAAATTGCAGTGCTTTTTATTTTATGTTTTCATTTTAATTCATTTTAACCTCATTTATTTAAATTGACATACTATCTGTAACTGTAGAGATGGGGCTACTATGTACTATCTGTAAGCATAACGACAGTTGATATGGCTTCAACATAGATACAGACTCAGTGTCTTTCATATACAGGGTGTATTATTTCAGGTAGAGAATATCAACGCTACTTGATTCTGCATCAAAAACTATGCAAGAAACTAGTACCAATTTGTCGTTAACTCTTCGGTTGTGGAAATATTAAGAGTCGTATATTTTTTTTTATAATTTGCTTATGACTGCCCAAAATTGTTAAATAAAAGTAACCACCCATAGTTTAGGTACCAGAAAACATAAATCAATCATATTTTTCTCCTATTTACTGTATTTACCTAGAAACATTAATAATAACGACCTGCAAAAATGTTACTAAGGTAACCACATTAATAAACTTATGAGTTATGACCTATTCTTGCTCTACTTACAATTTTCATGCAGCATTGCAAGTATTAGAAATTTCAAATGACCTTTATTTTGAAAAATATGTGTTTTAAGACGAACATTTTTATAACATTTCTTGCTCAGTCTTTCAAGGAGAATCGAGTGATGCTAATATTCTCCGCCTGAAATAATACACCCTGTATAGTAAGATAAGGAAGTTGACTCTCACCATCTTGATAAATACTAACATGTTAACACTCTTGGTGTGTGATATGTACTTGCAAACAAATCTTCAACACTGGCTTAATAGTCAACTAATTTTTTTTGTGTCGTAAAGAATATTTTCTAATATAATTCTATGAGGTTTCAAACAAAAAAGGGTTTGTACCTTGATCCTCACTGTATGTGTAGTAACTACAAGTATAAACTTCTATGATAAAGTGAAGTGAAACAGGGTACTACTCGAACGTTAACACTTCTAAGGTTGATTGTTTTAGTTCAACTGTAGTTCACACATGAAGGTATGTAGTTCGACTGTGTGGAAACAATTATATATTGTAACAATTGTTTCTATGCAGCTAAACCTAATTAGGATTTAAACTTGGACTGAATAGCTCTGGAAATACTAATCAGATACAGTATGTCGCATTTAAGATGAAGACACTTATATTTTCGCTAATTGAAGGAGTACATGTTTGAGTTTTTGCACGGTAATACAGACTGATGAATTACATTTTTAAAATAACTTAAATTAATTATGAATTTTAAACTCGGCCAAGTACGATTTTCCAAACAGGGCCAATTGTGCGCATGAACGAAAATACGTAAAAATTAAAAATGCGAATTTTATCATGAAATTCGGTATATGCGATTAAAATAATATTCTGAACAACTTTTTGTAGTAACTTTTTTCGATATCTTTAGCGTGAAGCAAAATAACGAGAATTGGTCCTGTTTGGGAAGTCGTAGTTGGCTGAGTTTAAAATTCATAATTAATTTGAGTTATCTTAAAAATGTGATTCATCAATCTGTATGACTGTGCAAAAACTCAAACATGTACTCCTTCAATTAGCGAAAATATGAAGATGTCTTCATCTTAAATGCGACACACTGTATATCATCTGAATTTGTAGTGGTATTTCACTGTAGGTTAAGTAAGCTACAGTGTGGAGAACCAATTTTTTTGGAGGATCTATTTAATTAGCATGTCTTACCCCTTCCTGATTAATAGGACGGAAAAAAAAGTTGCATTGCTTCAATGCAGAAGAGTAGAACAGTGTTGGCAGAAATGGTTGCTCTCTCCTGGTATTGTTTCCACTGATGCATCTAGTTCAAGTACAAAATCAAAACTAGTTACAGTCTTATTTACTACATTTTGGATTTATCTTATTTTAGAATTGTTTATTCTTTGTCTTAGCAATTAATTATTGCAATTTGATCAACTTGCTAAGTGCATGAGGCTTTTAAATTTTATAAGATACAAATTTCAGTGTTTGTTCTCACCAACTCTCATGAACTAATTGTAGAGAGTCAACAAATTGCAATAACTAGCCTCAAAATAAATTGTTAAGTATTATAGTATCCCGTAAATGAAGAATATGGCAGTTTAGGAACCACAAACTAATACAACTGTTATTTGGAAATAGTATCTGTAAAATTTATTATGCTCAAATAGTATTGTACATTACACAATTATAAATAAATAAATAAAATAAATTGCATATGAACGTAATTTAATTAAAATAGTTTCTTAGGTACTGATAATTCTTCATGAAGTAAATAATTAAAAATATTATTACGCAATAATAATTACATTAAGGGAAAAAACCCGATATACTTGTTTGCAAGCAACAGTAGCACATAACATCAATAATAATAAAAAACTTCCCATAGAAACATGCAGTGAAATGTTATAAAATTAAGCAATACAGCAATTAAAACATTGGTCGTGACAAATTTCCATTATTGCATTATCAAAATATAAATAAGATACGAAGTTACTTTTAAATTGTTGTTAAATTTTTGAATTCACATATTCTTGAGGAAACAATGTTGAAATAAATATTAATAAAATCTAATAAGGAAACCCTAATACATTAAACTTGTTTTTATTGATAATTTTATTTTTGTAAATTATTTTTAGCATGTTTTGATGTTTAGTATTAGTACAGTATCTCTAACTGTTGGGCTGCTATATTTAGTTCAATCTGCAATCAAAACCAGAACATCTAAAAAGCGGAAATTTTCTGTGCGTATTTTAATTTTATAAAGCAAATGGAAACTTACAGAATGTAAAGAAAAACAAATGTATAGGAACAAATTTTTTTTCTTATATTAACTGACTAAAATGAAACTTTATATGCACAAATTACTCATATTTTGAGTAAAAATGATATTAATTTTCTTATTTTAGATGAAACAAATACTTTTTTCTTAATAACTTTCTTTGTTTAAGTTCCATTAATACCGACATCTCATCATTTTTCTTTGAAACAATTGAGTCATATAAAAAAAATTGTTTTTTACAAGTTTGAGAGCAAATAATTTGCTTTTAGGATATTCACAATTCCATTTTTCTGATGTTGATGGAGTGGTTAGAAGCAATTTATAGGGATAGACTAAATTGTAGAAAACGAAGAATGTTCAGAATGTGGATTTATGGATATGGTTGGATTCATAATTTGCAAATATCCGAGAATAGACAAAAATAAAAGAAAACAAAAGAGAGCAAACCCATTTGCAGACTCACTTGGTAACATATGCTACAATATATTGATATCCATTAGTTCTTGTTTTTTTTTCCTGTTATAATTAGCACATTCCTTTTTAGAATTCCAGTGAAGGTTTAGCACAAATTTTATTTAATCTCAGTTTACATCTCTGTCTTTTATATACTTCTACCTTACCTTATTATCAGAAATTCTAAGCTGAAATGCTCTGTAACAATGATAAGTGACAATCTTAAATAGATAATTAAATATAAAATCATGATTGAAAAACTGCTGACTTATCACTTGTGATTATCTTTTGATCTTTTATATTTTTTTGGAATATACAGCAAAAACCATTTTACATATACATTTCTGATTGCATAATGAAATGAAGTCGTACAGTCAGTACCTTTGATTTGTTTGAAAAGACAGAACAGAAACAATATAAAATTAAAAAACAATTCATTTTAAAATAAATACTGGACCTTGTAAAGCTAATCAACTGCTCTTATGAGTTGTAATGATAGATAACCTGCCTCAACTGATTTTAAAATAGGTGTGAATACAAACCAGTCCAGTTGTCCACATTCTATCTTATCTTATTCTGAAAATAGTTTTTACTGAACTTCTAAAGTGCACGTTTAGAAATAGAAACCATCAAAGTAACTCGTTAAGTTCTTTTTAGATTTTCAAAATACAATTACCTTTAATTAGCTTTGTTATATTTAGCATGATCAAAGAAAATGATGAAAAAGCAAAACGATAAGAATGTAGCACTGCAGTATCATGGTTTTCATATACTGTTTCCTATAAATAAGAGATAAGATTATAAAAATTATTAAGTGTAACTAATTAGAAAAATTAAATATTAAGTAAAACAAATGGTTGTAATGTCTAGATAAAGATAATAATATACTATGTGTCCACATTTCAATGCTCGCCATTGGTATCTCGGTTATTAGAAGACATAGAACAATGCTTAAGTAGGGGATGTTATGTAGAATTCTATACTCTCAACAAATCTCATTTCAAATTCACCCTAACTTTTTTAAATTTTAAGATATTTTGAAAAAACCAAAATTGGCCGATTTCATTTTTTCTCAATAACTCGATAACACCTAATGTGACCGCTTCTAAAGTTTTACAATGTTCAGACACTTTTTTAAGACAAATTTTTTGGTGTCAACAGAAACCCCTTAGTTGTCATTTGTTTTCAAGTTATTAGTGCTATCTTTGTTGCGAGCATTGAATTCTACATAACATCCCCCATTTAACTGTTGTTCTATGTCTTCTAATAACCAAGATACCAATGGTGAGCATCAAAATGCGGACACAGTGTATTATGTATGAACATAGAATGAAATTCGTTTTCACACATGTATGAAAGTTCTGGCATGACCCATAGGTGAGTGCCAGGATCATACTAGAAAATGAGCTAATTCTTGCAGATTACATACTGTGCCTTTTCTTTGATCAATAATAATTTATTTAACATAATTATAAAATATTAGCTGTTTTATTTAGCGTATTAGACAGATTTCTTCGTTTTGCACATATTGCCATGACAAATGGTGCATGAAAGCTTTTTTGCACAATTCACCATGCCAACGAGTAAACAGTAGGTAACAACCTGAATTCTATGTTTGTTTCTATGGCGTCTTTAACATTGGTCATAGAAATAGTTATTTGTACATACAGCGTTCACAATGTTTATGGGTCATATGGCTGTGGCAGAATGACAGTTTTGAGTATTGTAAACCGGGCTGTTTATCTATTCACTCGGCTTGTAGAATCTTATTGACGCTTAATGTACTTTAACATTATGATTTTATGACACATTGTTTTAAGAAAATTTCTATTTCCTGTAAAATATTGAAATTAAATGTTCAAACTTCTTGCTTTAAGGATAAAGACGGTGATAATCTGTTATACTAAAAAACTCTTCTAATTATATAAGAAATTTATGTGTATTTAGGACTACTTTCAGATGCTGTAAATTTAAATGATATTTTTTGAGTAATTACGAGTGTGTGGACTTGTAAGAATTAAGAGCACAACTATAAAAATAAATTTAAAGAATTTTTACTTATAATGTATTATTTACATTTGTTCAGCAATAACAGTAACATATAGTATAGTATATGCATCATGATCATAAAAATACGGTTTCTACCAAATAGACGACTTTCAAGAATTAAATGTAACCACAATTAATTCTTGAAGAATTAATGAAACTTAAGTTTGCTAATGTGTTTGGACGCTGACGATCAAAGCTGTGGTTTTGCAAGTGGTCCACTGATTAGTATGTTACACAGTAGGGTGCCTCCTAGTATCGTTCCTTTGTTAAACAATTAAGAACTGCAGTTCGCCACATGTGGCGATACCATGCCTCCATCCTGCCGTAGAAACTTCCTCTAAGGATACCAACACCTGCACAGCATTTTCTTGGATTCCATTGCAAGTAATAAAGACCACTGATGATCATGTATTTGTTGTACAAAGTTTTTTCTACAAGGTGATTGTGGTGATATTACACAAAAATTTTGATGCCAAATAGTTGTAAGTCCTCATTCCACTTACATTAGTTCGTGAGATGAGTCAGAGTCAGACACTGCAAGTGAAATAATAAAAGGAAGAATATTTTCAAACTAAAGATTCCCCATGTTTTTCCAGTCAGCCAAAATAAGCTTTTCACAGTAATCACAGAAATTCTGCCACATGTCTGAAGAACATTTTGAAAGAGACTTAAGCCATTAATTCTGGACACGATTTTTAGAAGGTGTTCCAGAGTTTATGTGCTTGTTGTAATAAGACTTACAATACCCCCATGCCATTTCAATAGGGGTATACTGACAAATGGTACGGAGACATTCTAAGAACTTCATATCCTTTCTCTTTCAGCAGTTCATCAATTACGTACCTCTTTTTATCGTCCGATCGAAAAGGTTTTATTAAATCCCATAATTGCTTTTTGGAAAATTTTGAATCAAATTTGACATTGTAGTTAGTCAACCATTCCTGCATTTGGCTTTTCTTGGGGAAAACGTTGGAGGTTTGTTTAATTGCACTGAACGGTAAGCAGCATTGACCATAACAATTACACTTTTTCTCCCAAGCTTATCCAAAGCAGGAATGAGCTGATTAACCACCCAATTTTGAAAAATATCCCCAGTCATGGTCGCGTAATAATCCCAATCATTATTTTGAGAATCTAAAAGAAAATCGCACCCTTCCAAAATAGTGAAACGTTTCCCTTCATTTTTAAATTTAGCTGGGTTACTCTTAATATTCGAGTTGTGTACCCAACGTCGAATCATGGATCCATTTTGATAGGTCTATGTTTCATCTAGGTACACAAATCGGATATTTTCACTGGAATTAGATACTGTAAAAATTTTCTAAGAAAGATAATTTTGGATGCAACAACATATTTTTGTTCACAGAGAATTTTGCGACTGTTAACTGATTTATATTTGTAACCCATAGATTTCAAAATCTTATACAAAGTTGTCTTCTCTCCATTAAATTCAAAATTTTCCTTTACTTTAGCCAAAAAATATTGATTTTGAGAGTTGTATTGCCAAATTAGTTGTTGCAAATCTTTTTTTGCAAAATGATTCCAAAACAAATTGTTTTTGGGTCGTTTGCCTGATACCGAAGATTTCAACTCATCTGGTCTCTGTCGCACAATCACTTCTAATGTAGAACGCCCATCCTACAAAACAAGATTATCAGCTTCCATAAATTCAAGCAAAACATTTAATGTATTTACTTATCCCAAAAATGTCTTCTAGCGAATTATAGATATCTTGCAACTTTAAATTTGGATTAATTCTTCTAAAATGTTTGAAAGTTTTTTTAATTTGCAGCTTTATGTTTTCATTTATAATCTTTGGCATTATAAATTATTATAATTGACATTAATAGATGAGAAATATAAGGAAAACTTGATCTCTTTAAAAACGCAAACGTTTATGCAAAATTTTTGATCATGCAACGACACCAAATATAGCCGCAGGTATGGCAATTTCAAAAAGAAAACAGAAACCACTTCCAACCTAACAAAAAGAAAGCATGGCCTATTACGACCCATAAACATCGTGAACGGTGTATAACTAGTCCAGAAAATATGGACAGAGGTACAAAATCATAGGCATGAAATGCTGTGTTTTGCAAAATAATCTTATCCATATATTAGTTATTTATTTAAATTTATTATAACAAGTTGTTTAAATTTTAAAATTAATTTGTTAATGGCACTATTACATTTATTTTTAGGTAAACTCAATTTTGCTAAAACATAAAAGACATTATTTATATCTAAGTGATCTAATCTACAAAATTTATAGCCTAAATTAATAATACTCCATGGTCATTGACCTAACCTCATAATAGGATTGTGTGAATTAAATTACTATTGCCATGTAGTACATACATAGACTCTTCTATGCTATCGTACTATATTAATAAATCAAAATATTATAGAAAGACATATTTAACTAAACGTTTCTGCTTCTCAATCAATAAATATTATTTTTATCAGAAGTTTATTTTGAAAAACCCATTAGAAAAATTATGTAATGCTGAACCAGCTCTGCTCTACAAAATAATCACGAAGGTCTGTTTATTATGTCGGTAATGAACTAATCTAATTAATTAAAGCCTCTAAACAAGGATGTTGCAATTTTATTAATTTATTAAAGATACTGAAATGCAAAGTTCAAATAAATACAAATTTGTTCATAATAGTTAACAGATTATAACATTTATTAAAAAATTTCTAATCTGTAATTTTTAACAGGCTATTGAAATACCAGAAAAAAAATTGCTCATAGTCATGACAACAAAATTTAACGAGGTTATTAAAATAAAAATTACAGGATATTAGCCTGAATATTTTATATGACTTCATTGCTGCATTTCTTTTGAAAAGTCTCTGTTTAATTTTAGAACCAATTTGCCCATTGAAGTTTTCCATGACTTTTCTTAATTATTGTAGGGACTGTAATTGTCTCAGTCTTGGCTAAAATCATTATCAATTCAAACACAAATCGTAAAAAGACTACAAAGACTACTAATATAGCAGAAAAGTGAACTCTGTAATGTTGATGCTCTTTTTATCTACAGAGTGCTTCAACACACAATACACCATATCTTTTAATGGCATTATATTCAGTTTCCTTCATCTAAAAGTTTGTAGAACAGAAAATACACATGGAAAGCTAGTTTTATACTATAAAAATGTCAAGAGAATCATATCTCAGAGTACTGCAGAAGCAACTGTGTATTGTAGAATAATTATTATTTCCCAACCTATTTGTTTTCTCTGCTCCTTTAATAATGATATAAGCACTGACTTTCTAAGGTTCCATGTGGTATTGATATTTTTTTGGCATTTTTATAAATTCTTTACATGAGTGTCTTCTACCTTTCTCTGAGAGCAGCACACTAGTTGACTAATTTGGTATTTTAGCGACATGTCTGATTTATCAATAAAAATCGGAATATTACCATAATCAGAATCTCCCAATTAAAAGCAACTCCTACTTCTACATGTGCAGATTTTACATCACTGTACTATTTCAGTCAAGTCAAGCCACAAGATCAATCTTTTTTAAATCTTGAACAAATCAGCTCTTACTAAAATTTCTTTTTCTGAAATCACCCGATTGTGTTCAAATCAACTTGATAAATTACAATTTTCTACTCGTTGAATAAATGCTCCAATCAAACTTTTTGATGTAATTGAAGTTTACTTAGATTGTGATAGCACGACTTATTTTTAGAAAATCTCTGATGGTGACAATTGAGATGATTATGCTCGAGAACTAATGCAAGACAAAGTTTATGGTCTTAATTTAGTTTAACTCATTTAAATATTTGCCTTTGTAGAATTGAATTTTGAACATCTCTGCACTCTTATTAGAGATGGTGAAACATTTCAGTTGTCAGTCTTAGGAAGGTAGGTAGATTTCAGGTTTCAGTTTTGGACTTCTTTGTTTAGGTCTTTTCCCACTCATAGTCCAGAAATACTCTAACTGTAAGTGGCATCTATAGAAATCTAAAGACTACTTGTTGATTATTAGTTTTGTGATTAGCTGTTCATGACCATGATGACTTGTGACTGTTCCAGACCTCCATCTAGGTTTTTAAGATTGTTATTACTACTGGGAATAGAACCCAGATTCCTCTTAATTTGTGGGTTAATTTTTTAACTAACTGGTCATTGTTGTGTATTAATCTATATTGTGGCTGACGACCAGGAAGCTATGAGCCTCCCATGATTCTATATATGTTGAACTAGCAACACCCATATACTTAGTACCAATGATAAAGGTTACTGAATTACTGAATATCCTTGAACATAACAGGTTTAGCATCATTATAAGTGCTATTTCACTACAATCAGAATTAAATAAAAAGTCAAAAAGTAAAAAATATGTAGGGTCATGTCAGAAGTTGAAATTTTTTATTTTTATATTACTTTGTTTACTTTTTGCATTAATCATAAAGAACAGCACAATGTTAGATATATATGGCAACCGATAATCCTAGCATGGCTTTGAAAATATGAAAAGTATCACACTATATACTCTGTTCATGATGTTTCTGGGTCGTAACAGGCCATGCTTTCATTTTGTTAGGTTGGAAGTGTTTTTTTTTTTTGAAAATTGTCGTACCTGCGGATGCATTTGGCGCTGTTGCATGTTCAGAAATTTTGCATAAACGTTTATACCGATTAGTTTTGTAGTGTTAAAAAGAAATCAAGTTTTCCTTATTATTTACAGAGTTACAAAAAAAGACAACAGTGTGAGGTTAAACTATCATAAAATTATAACCTTAAACCACATTAAGCATCAATAAGATTTTACAAGCCGAGTTAATAGATAAACAGCCCAGTTTACAATACTCAAACAGTCATTCTTCCACAGCCATATACGACCCAGTTAATGCTGTATAACAAACTTGATTTTGCTTATTACTTTATTTTGGGACATTCTGTATAATATAATTCTACAGAACAGAAGTTTCTTTTGCAAATAAAATATTATAATTTTGAAACTAATGGCTGTGTGGATCAAGACATGTACGCTGTATATGAAAAGGATTAATGCAACTTCTAGTTGCTGGTTTTTTTTAATATCCTATTTGCTCATCTACTGTTATCTAACTTAGCATAACACACGCATCCAGATTATACTACATAATGTATCTGGAATGCACATTTCCTGTGTAATGTAAAGCTGTATGATTATTATTATCAAGTGTGCACGAATTCAATAATTAAACATTTATTATTAGACAGTATATGTCTGATTTATGTCATTTTATAAAAATTATCCTACATCTTACAATTTATATTCAATTATTTATAATAATAATTTTAATATTTAGTTGTAATTAAAATTAGTTGTATTATGATGATTCCTGTTCCATTTAACTCATTTGACTTTGATGTTGCATTTCAGTCAATCTGTAGAGAAGCGCCATTCAGTGATGATGCGATTGCTGTTCAAATACGAAACCAGTGTGACTATAGTAAACGAATTACATACGAAATGGCCCGTAGTGGCAAGATACACCGTCCTATCAGAGTATATGCCGACGGAATATACGACTTATTTCATCAAGGTCATGCCCGTCAATTAATGCAAGCTAAAAATCTGTTTTCTAATGTCTACCTCATTGTCGGTGGTAATTATCACTTATTATATCAATAGTTTTTTTTATTTTACGACCATTTATTCATTATTTCTGTTTCAGTGTGTAATGACGCTCTAACACATAGGAAAAAGGGTAAAACAGTTATGAATGAAGATGAGCGTTATGAGGCAGTCAAACATTGTCGTTATGTTGATGAAATAGTTCGAGATGCTCCTTGGGAAGTTGATGAAGAATATCTGACGAAACACAAGATTGACTTTATTGCACATGACGACATACCATATGGTACAGATGACTGTAATGATGTTTATGCACATTGGAAGGCAAAGGGAATGTTTGTAGCAACTCAAAGAACTGAAGGTGTATCAACATCCGATATTGTTGCTCGAATTGTTAGAGATTATGATGTTTATGTAAGACGTAATTTAGCAAGAGGGTACTCTGCAAAAGATTTGAATATATCATACTTAAGTGAGAAAAAAATTAGGTTACAAAATAAAATGCATGAACTAAAAGATAAAGGTAAGAAGGTTATAGATTCAATAGGTGAACGGAAGGACGATATGATTGCCAAATGGGAGGAGAAATCTCGAGACTTTATTGAAAACTTCTTGCTGTTATTTGGAAGAGAGCGGTTAACGAATATTTGGAATGAATCTAAAGGAAGGATACTGAATGCTTTAAGTCCACCCAGCTCACCAAATCGTGATGGATCACCAGTGTCACATATGGTAAATGGAGAGGCAGGTGATTATGATGAAGGTTTGCCACCCCCAAGAAAAACACCAAGGTATGAAAGTCCATCGCCTTCTAGTAGTCGATCTTCATCTATCCAAAATAAATACTACAACAATGATTTTAGTGATGACGAAGATGACTTATTACCAAAATAAAGATGTAGGGACCAAGAAGTATGCGAGGTATTATTATTTAAAAAAATGAAGCAAGTTGTATTAAAACAAGTTGAAATCGATAGTAGAATAGAGTTATCGAATAGTATTCCATTGTGATTAAATTTGCGGCATGTATTGGTTATTCTATGTATTATATTTATTAAATTATTTATATATAAATGTACCTCATGAGGTTTTAGCGCAATAAAATTTAGTATATGTATTTTATGTATAAAAAGTGTTGATTTTTGAAAAAGAAAAATTGAGAATTTTTATGTTAATGTAATCCTAAGTATTTTTACTCAGAACGGGTAAAAAAGACTGATAATAACCAATATGATATGAAAGCAAAACAAAATTAACATCTGTATACTTGTGTCCTGATTCCATAAACATTTTGAATATTCTGAATTTTTTACAAGACCAGTAATTTGTATATCTTTATATAACTATTGCCATTAATATTGCACTAAATGTATACAGGGTGTACCACATATATTTGATGTGAATCATTTTTGATTAAGAACTAATGTAAAGAAATTAATTTGTATTTTTAGTGGTTTTTTGTTTATAGCAAAAATAGCACTATAAGTTTGTGTTATTTTGTTTGTGAAGGATTTTTTAAATGTTATATATTCTACTTAATTTTTACAAAAATCTATAATGGGAATTTGAAAAGAAAACATATATAAGAATTTCTGATCTCCATATCATACTTAGTATTATAATAAAGTGGATGTGATTTTTTTTATTAGAATACATACAAATGCTAAACTGCAATCATTGTGTACTTTAATTTATTTTAACATTAAGGAATATGTATATATGTGGAAGACACTGTATATGTGTGGTTTATTGCACAGTACTACTCACTCGAATTTTGAATGATCTTATTAAAATTTCACTTGTCACTGTTTATAAATGATTTAGAAATCTTTTTGTAAATTAAATCAATCAAAAATAAGATCTGATATATAAAAGCAAACTATTTTATAGACTGTATTTTACTTTATATTTAAAAATGTTAAAGGGTTGTTTATGTTATTTTGTATGAATAACGTGTACATAATTTATAAGTTCTTATTGCTGCACCATCATTTGATATTGTACTGATGAAGCATTTCTTTGCCACAATGTCTGTCTGTTCATTCATTTTCGCTTATTTTATAAAATAAGAAAAATAGTTATTTGCATATCAAGGCACTAAGGTTGGATTTTTCTATCACAAATGTGAATACAAATACTACATGAGTGATAAAAAAGGAACATTAGTGACAAGTTATACATTAAATCTTTTCTGAAATTGTGAAATTGATACAAAGATGTGAAACAATAATACAGTAAAGCATTGATTATCCAAACATCCGTCAACTGAACGATCTGTTAACTGAACGAAGTAAGAAATTTAATATATTGTTTTTATAACAAGCATTGCGTTGTCTCGCTTAATACCTAATCTTTATAGTTTATATTTGTATTTTTATTTTCAAATGAAATGGAAACAATAAACAGTTCCAGTTAGTACAAAGAGGTGTGTCCATCTAGTCAGCTGATACCTTCAGTCATTTGTGTTAGTAGGAATTTCGATCTGTTACCCAAATTATCATTTATCCAAAGCCCTTCCGGTTCCATAGGGTTCAGATTATCGATGCTCTACTATAAGGTTATATGTGTGTTTCACAAATTAATTTGATATTTACAAATGTCCTATAGATAGTTTAGCAACAAAATCATACAAAAATGAATCACTTTATTGCTAATTTCACCTTACCTTACTGACTATTCCAGATTAATTTACTGTCGATTTCAGAAACAAATTTTTATCATCGGTTAGATAGAATTTTAATTTTACACACTTGGCTATTTTTTAATAATCATGATAATAAAGAAAAAATGTTTCATCAAAACAAAATATCAAAAGAGGTATATTAATGGTGGAAATATTTTAGGATAAATTGTCAACGATTGTTTATTGTTAGATTAAGTTGTTAAAATTATGTTAACAAATTTATTCAATTTGTTTTTGTTTAAACATTCTATGAACAATAATGTGTCTCATTAATTGTAAATTGTTTAATATTTTAATGAAAATTGTGTTTCTTTAATTAACTAGTTTTATAAAACGCTTATTAATAAAATGCCAAGAACTATTAAGTAACGGCGAACTAATGTATATCAAATAATTATATAAAAGAATATATATAATAATATAAACAATTGCCAAGATTGAGAACAGCAAATAGATCAGAAAATGCAATAAGAAATAGAAATTGAAAACTAGTTTTTATAGAAATATGTAATATTTATCCACCATCACTTATTTGTTGAGCTTGTTAAATATACAATTATTTTAAATTGAATTGGTTTTATTTGTTAGCTAAATGAACAAACTGCAATAACCAGGTAACCGAGTTCAACCCTCTACATTATAATATACAGTGTGTCCCTGGCTCGACTCTAGAATAAGTGTAATGAGTCAAAAAACTTTATCATATGAAAAAATGCATTTTTTATAAAAGTTCCTGCTTGTTTTTGACTCCTTACACCTATTCCAGAGTTGAGCCAAGGACACACTGTATATTCCTCATAAAAGTCGGTGACAAATAGATTCAAGGTCCGTAAATAATACTATACTGTGAGAAGTAGGTCCTCCTACACATTTTACCCACTGAGTGAGCTAACAAATAGATGAAAATAGTATATTTTGTTACAAAGAGAAGAATGAAGTCTTTTTGTGTTGAGCACAAAGAGTGCAAAACTACTACTCCCAGTTACATATATGTAGTATTTTCTTTTTGAGCATACAAAATTAATTTGGGTTTAAATAAATAGTAGATAATAATTTAGAATTATTATTAAAGATAAACTCACAAGTTAACCGTTTGCTGACCTTCAAAGCGTGTTCAAAATCACATCCAAAACTACCATCACCAATTAATTTTTAAGCATTTCTAATACAGAATGTTATACGTTTGGGCTGACAAATGGTTGTTAATAGGATGACCATATAATATGAAGATTACTTACCTTTCATAACACGCTATTGAAAATAGACTGAAACTCTAACGCCATCTCTATACAAACAAGCAACGTAAAAGAAATTGGCCATAATGTAATTGTATTGTCTTATTTTATTAAATTCATGAGGATTTGTAGAAGGGTGGTAGCACATGAGAAATTCTGGGTAGTCTGATTTTAATTTTACCAACTCATATAAAAAGTATTTTTTTATTTGGGTCAAAAATATAAGTTATAAAAGTTTTAACAATAACAAGGTTCTAACTGACATCTTTACAAAAAATAAAAAAAAAATATGCCTAGGTTCTATATGACTTGCTCAATCCATTTCTGGCTTTAGTTTTCATGTTTTTCCAATATAACAAAGTGCCAAGATGAGTTCTAAATGACAAAATTTGTATCAATTTTGGTGCAACAAGGTCCTGTCTGTGAATTGCACATATGATCTTGTCTCCTTTAAACATGTACAGATAGGATCTTATCACTTACTGGAATTCTTCTTAAATGATCATTAAAGTTTTGTGTTTTAAATGGTTCGTTTTGAAACGTAACTTTTTGCTATTAAAAGGATGGAAGAAGAATCAAGTGGTGAGCATCAAAGAGCTGAAAGGCGAGTTAGTAGCATTTATTTACATTCTCGGCATATATTTTAAAATATTAAATTCTAGCTGTGCAGAGTTTTAAATTGTCAGAATGAATCAAAATGTAATAGTAGAATGTATAGGATGTAGAAAATAAAAAAGATTACTTACCTACCATAAGACATTCTGAAATATAATTATGTAGTTCATGCAACTGATTCTTCTTATGTTTTCATTATTTATAATATTCTTTAGTTTTGAATAAGTACATTTAATTTGTCTAGAATTATGTCTTATTTCAAGCTATGATTTGCAGATAGAACCTAGTCATTGTAAAAAAAGTTTCATTTCAGACCTCCAAACTTTGTCAAATTGTCATATTTCCCAGAACAGTACGTAGAAATATTACATTCATATATATCCCATAGATTCTTCAGAATAAAGCAGGAAGATGCCTATTCTGAACTGAAAGAAATTCAAGTGGGAGTGCCACAAGGAAGTGTCCTAGGTCCGGTTCTATACCTGCTATATACTTGTGACATTCCACAACCAGAAAATAACACAATAGCCACATTTGCGGATGACACTGCTATAATGGCAATTGGAAATAATAATGAAGAATCAACTGAAAAACTACAAACCGCTATTCAAGAAATACAGAAATGGACAAAAACATGGAAAATCAAGCTGAATGAAAGTAAGTCAGTACATGTAGATTTTACAAACAAAAAAATAGAACCAATACCAGTAAACATTAATAGTCAACAAATACCCTACTCAAACCAAGCTAAGTATCTGGGCATGACCCTAGACGCAAAACTGCGATGGAAGCCTCATGTCAAAAAGAAAAAAGAAGAGCTAAACCTAAAATACAGAAAAATGTACTGGCTGATTGGTAGGAATTCCACTCTGTCTCTGCATAATAAAATTTTGTTATACAAACAAATACTTAGGCCAGTTTGGACTTACGGAATTCAGTTCTGGGGCTGTACCAAACAAAGTAATAAAACAATTATACAACGAGTCCAAAATAAAGTATTGAGAAGTATGGTAAATGCACCTTGGTACTCTAGAAACAGCGACCTCCATCGAGACCTGGAAATGGAGACTGTGGATGAAATTATCACAAGATTTGCCAGACAACATGAAGAAAGACTTCATCAGCACGTGAATGTTGAAGCCATCCAGCTCCTTGACAACACGCAACTAGTGAGAAGGCTCAAAAGACTTAAACCTTTTGAGCTAATTTGAATTAGTGTTAGAGTCAGTGAAAAGCAGAGAATGGTGCGGTAGTGTACACGTTAGGTGTAGTGTACTTAGTTAAAAGACAGCTGAATATTAAGGACACTGATGAGTATACCTTAATTTAAGTTTTTTCAAATAGTAAGCTAGGTTAGAATAAAATTGCTCATTGGTCATAACTGACCAGATTATAATACTAAGACAATAAAAAAAAAAAAAAAAATTTCAGACCTCCATGGTTCCAATTGCCACACAGCTATACATTTCATTATTTATTATTGAAAATCTATTACTGACAAAAAGATTACATTTAGTAAATCTAATATAATTCAAAACATACACATGATCAAAACTTCAATCTCCATTCCCCAACATTTTGCTTTGGTGGAGTTAGAACCTTGTTATTCTAGACCCGCGAATTATTAGTAATGACTAGGGTTGTCAGATTGTAAAAAGCAAATAATAGAAGATCAGATGAGAAAATATAGGAGATCGTGTGAAAATTTTCTAACTTGTTGTATTAACGCAAGACAGTTTAAGCATTGTAAGAAATAACAACCACAACTTTATTTCCACAATAAAAAACATAAAAAGCCACTTATTTAAGCCTACTTAAGTAAATGAAAGTCCTTTTAATATCAAGCAAACAATAAATATCACTTAATTAAAATGTTGGTTAGGCAACACACTTAACATAAACGAAAATTTAAGTCTGAAATATGAAATAAGTTGGTTTTTTTTCTATTCTTTTCTTAAGGATTATAAATTATAATAGAAAACAGTAAAATATAGGAGATTTACTCCTATATTCAATAATAAATAGGAGATAGGAGATTTTAGTTAAATATAGGAGATCTGGCAACCCTAGTAATGACATATAATTACAAAGATGGCCTTATTTTGTATTGTTTTAAATGTGCCCAGTCTTTTTTACGACTTCAAATCCATATTTTCTGTAATATCTGTTTCTGATTTTAACAACATAAGATAATGTTCCAATCATCCGTGACAGATGATTAATTGAGACCTTTTCATTGTAATCACGTCGATAGTCGTGCTAACTGATGCTCCTGAACACAAGCAATGCAAGATTGTACTTACTCATCACTCATACTCAAAGAACTTATGAGTACTTTTTGGTGTCCATTTTTTTACTTAATTACAATTTTGAGTAAAGTACTCAAGTATACTTACCCAGGTCTGGTTGAGTACAAACGACTATTTACAGCTGGGGCACTTTTTAACCCCCTTATACATATGCAACCCAGCAAGCAGTAGTTGCAAAATGCATCGGGTTCCTTTATATACCGAGCCACAATATCTGCGATATTTACCTACTTATAAATATTTTAAATTCTAAAAATGTAATGTCCATGAAATTTACTCGTATTAAAACCATTCTTAAATTAGTTATTTTTACATTAAATAAAAAATTAAAAAAATTGTTTTTATGACATCTTCATGCTAGTGACAAGTATTGTACATACCATTCAAAACGTACAAAATTGCTGTTGTTGGTTTATAGGCAATTTAAATTGTTAGTATCACACTTTCACTAAAAATTAATGAACTTGTTTGGCTAAACATGAAAAATCGTTGGAACTATCAATTAGGATAATTCATATATTCTCTTAATAATACATTTAAATCTTTTTCTACATCTCTTAATTCTGAATTAATGCCTAGAGCACAAGTTCATTCGTTGAATACCAGATATAGGCGCATCCTTACAATTCCCTATCACTTAACTACCTTATTTCAAAGAAGTTTTAGATATAATGCAGTCAAGTTTTACAATTCCATTCGTCTGAATACAAAAACTAAATTTAGATTCTTTTAAGCAAAATAATGGCTAAACCATTCATTATTATAAAATTAATACTAAAAATTATTCTTTAACTTCATAACATATCTCCCTAATAATCTAGCTTTCATTAATCAAATTAAATTAATTTATTATTCTATTACTTTATATGTTCTCTTGGTTAAATAGCATTGGATTTGACTAGATTTCACCAAGAGGATGTGCAGTTTCATAACATATGTAATCGTATTAATGATAATAAAAGGCAATAAGACATAGTTTACACACATCTTTATTTCCACAAAATAGACTATAACTAGTATATACATGATCAAAGTCAAACGTAAAATCACGGAAAACGAAAACAAACCCACGATCACGTGTAATAACAGCATGATATACATACTATATTATACTTTAGATTATACCCATTATACCAAAATTATACCTATAATGTTAGTAGTAGGAATAGTAAGTTTATACTTGATAGAAAGCTGAAGTATACGTGTAGTTGCATATACTCAAGGGGGTTAAAAAGTGCCTCTGCTGCAATTACCCGTTCGTACTGTATTTTACACTTGTCTTCAATGAACAATCAATAAAATTCTTGTTTGTCAGTAAGTATTTACCGTTGGTATATCGTTTGTCTAGAAGTTAAAACCTCGTATCTCAAATCTTGGTGGTTTTAAAATATCGTGAGATCGAGAAAATAGTAGGCACGTATTCAGCAGACTCGACGGTTGACCCTCAGGGGTAATTATGCTATCAATGCTGAGCAGCAGTGCAATTCCAGACACTTACGCAGAGGAAACGTCCAGTGACTCTTATTTGTCAGCAACTCAACTGTTGAGGTCAACTGAACGTGCCCAATGATTCAGTGCAGCACGCCAGCAAGTGGTAGCGCAACAACTATCAGCGATTCGTTTGCTAGCGGCATTTCATTTCATTTTAAAACACGTGTTTGTATTCTGCTGCCGTTTGTGTTTGAGGTTAGATATAAGTTGTTGCGTTGGAATTGATGTTTATGTAGAGAAAAGCAGGTTGTCTTTTAAGTCCGTAATGAATGCAATATTAAAAAGTGGAATAAGTTATCAATGTAGTCGTCAAAGAGCAAGCAAGCAATTACTAGCAGTGCATAATCATAGATAAAAAAATACAGTCAAACCACAGATTAAATAAGAGTCAGATATTAACTTCACTCCCTATACTACCAATGTTCCCATTTTTTTGTCTCTGCGCATTTACATTTGCAGCTTTGAGAGTTTACCATACTTACTCTTTTACGCGCGTTTTATGAAAAGTGCATATCACGCTTGCGCAGTACATGTCAAAATAGCAAGCTCTGGGAGTTGCTTTGAGAGAGAGAGAGCAAGAGCGAGAGAGGGGAGGGGGAGGGAGGGAGAGAGCAATAGGATCCACAAATTTGTTGAAGTGAGAAATCTGACTCCTATTTAATCTGTGGTCAAACCTTGGATTGCGAGTATAATTCGTTGTGGAAATGTATATCAGAGCGAATTTTTCCATAAGAAAAACGCTTGGCAGACAAAGACAAAGCTGATGCGTATGCGTATACGTACTAGGTATAACGGGTGCTGAATTGGCGGACGCAACTTAGAAAACCCCATGCTAATTTTGAAATATTTAGATATTGGCTCTCCTAATTATTTTAACACTAAACTTTATTTAGGTTTTTTGAGGGGCGTTGCAAAATGATATACACTAAGCAATTTCAGCATTTTAAACCGAGTTATCATAAAATTAGGGGAGCCAATATCTAAACATTTCAAAATTAACATGGGATTTCCTTAGTTGCATCCGCAGATTCAGCACCCGGTATACTCTGCTATAGGTACTCGTTTAGCTCGTATTGCAAGACTTTGCTCGTATATCAAGTTAAAATTTATTAAAATTTTTTGCTTGGCTTGCAAAACACTTGCAAACCAAGTTACTTGCAATCCAAGGTTTGACGTATGTCTTTTAATAGTTGTAATTACTTCAGAATTGTCTTAATATACAGGGTGTCCCGATGAAAATTCAAAACGTCTTGATAAATCCATAGAAAATAAAAAATTGGTTATAAGAACATCTTTACAGAATCGAGATTAGATCTTGAATAAAAAAGTCGTTGTCAGAAAACGAGAAATTTAGTTTCTCAGTTTTCTCAAATTAGGGCTGTCAGATTTTTTGAACCCAACTAAAATTCTTTTAAAGGCTAGGTTAAATTTAGAACATCATAATTTGCACCGTAGGAGTGTCTCCCTTGAAACTCCAAAATAGGCATTCAAAGAAGCATGGGACCCATAGAGAAGTCTACTCGGGCTTCAAATCGAACACGGAAGGTCGCCTATGAGTTTCAAAGCGTGCACAGGAATTTCTTTCGAGTTTTAAGCAATCTTTCGCTACGGTTAAAACAAATTCCTGACTTTTCCAGACGCCCTGAGAAAAAAAAACATGTTCGGGAATAAGAGGATGTCAAATATCTAAGAAAAAAATGAAATATTCTCAGATTTTGACTCATAGAATTGTGCAGTTTTTTTTTCTAATCCAACCGAAGCTATAACTCTTCAGATAAAAGAGAAATCCCCATGTTGAGAAAGAAGAAGAAAGAAACTGAGCACCCTATCTTCTTCTGCTTTCTCTGCTTTATCCATTCCGGATGTTAGCGATCATCATGGCGATGCGAACTTTGTTTGCTGCACAGCGGAACATTCTATTAAGGTAACTCCAAACCATTGACGTAGATTTGCCAGCCACGAAATTCTTCTTCTGCTAGGATCTCTTCTTCCTTCAACCTTTCCCTGTATAATATTTTGTAGAAGATGATATTTTTCTCCAATTCTCATGACGTGCGCAAGGTATTCAAGCTTCCGTTTCTTAACTGGCGTCATTACCTCGGGTTGGCATGTTATTCTTCGAAGCACTTCAATGTTAGTGATGTGATCAACTCAAGAAATTCAGAGAATTCTGCGAAAAACCCACATTTCAAAAGCTCTAATTCGGTCTTCAGTATTCTTCGACATGATCCAACTCTCTACTCCGTACAAGAGCACGGAGAATAAGTAGCTTTTCACTATCTTTTAGTTCTAGACTTAGATCTCTGTTGGACAAGAAAGGTTTCATTTTAATAAAGGTATCTCTGACTTTTTCAATACGGTTTTTAATCTCAATTAAGTGATCCCAAGTCTCTGACAGTATACAAATTTTTTGACGCGTTCAATTGTTTGGTCGTTAACCGTGAGATTTGTTTGTTGTGACGTTTTACTGACTACCTTAAATTTTGTCTATAGAATAAATTAAAAAAGAGAGAAAAACTTCTTAATATTCTAAATTTTGAATAAAACACAATTCAAGTTTCTTTAAAAATATATAATTAAAATTTTCAACGAAAATGTCTGTCTGTTGCCACGTTCTCGTAACCGTACAGGACATGTTTATATGTATATGAAATCAATTTTTAGAATTTTTTCTTGATTACAAATACATAATCGTTATTTCGATATCTCGAATGCTTTTCGAGATAATCTAAACCGAAAAATCTTGTTTTTTAAATTTCGTCATGTATGCTTGCATTTCACTGGTTTTATACAAATTACTGTGGTTCCAACTAAAATAGTTTATTACGGTCCTGTTGATTATTTTCATTTTAAATTTAGACTGTTTGAACTTTTTAAAACGGGATTTTTAAATATTTAGTTATAAAAGTATTTATACCAGAAGTTCAATATACGTAAACAGAAGATTTTAAAATACGTATTGAAAGATCTTCATTATGTAAATACTAGCATGTTGAGTCACTTTTTACGAACGGTCAAAACGCATGGAATGCCTTGATGTTTGACAATTTATTATAAATAAAATATACGTTACGTGACTCAGCTCTTCGTTTTAGTTACACCTGACGTTTTACTACAACAACATTTTTAAATTGGTGTTGACGTGAAGACCATTTAGGGCAAATAAAAATTAGCAATTTTGTACCTGTCAGTTTTGAACGTTAACCAATAAGAGAAGAGTATTTAACTTTAAAGTTCAGCCGTGCATTTTTTCCGCTGAACAACGAAAGAAAATGCACTCAAAATGTCGCGAATTATCAAAAATGTTTTATTTACTAATTAGTGGAGTTTTATTGTGATCGTAATTAGTTTTTTAAGTTGTGAACTGTCCCTGGAGAATTGTCTTTATTGTTGATGTAACCATAAAATTATATGTCCAAAATGGACGAAGTCAACGCTCATATTCATCAACAATCTTCAATAAGTAGCGATTCAAATGGAGAAGAGACTATGAAAGTGGAATGTAAGTTTTAATTAGTACATATTTATTTTTTAACAAAAAACGCAATTTGTTTGAACTCCAGAAATGTGAGGTTATGTTTTATAATTTCAAGGTTAAATTAACCAAACCTGCCATTAAATTCACATGATTCTAATTTAATGGTTTTTTAATCTTCTTCACAGCAATACCGCTGCCCTTAGATAAGAGGATATGTCTTGTCGGGTCACTAATTAATGATAACGTTGTATGCAAAGCAGCGCAAACATTTGGTGTACCTGTCATCACTTCTGAAGATGGTTGCGAGTATGTTGATGAGAAATCTTCCAAAACAGTATTTGTATTAGACCCTTTCGATGATGATGTGTATAATATTTTGTGTAAACAACGACAATCAATATTGGGTCCTATTGCCTTACAACAATTAGCAAATAAGAAGGAGAAATTGCCCGATAATACTCGGCCTCTTTATAATCTTGCTATGACCGGAGTTGTAATGTGTTTTACTGGATTTCGTAATAAAGATGATTTAGTAAGTTTATATACTTTTATAACAATATGTAGAATATTAATATAAATATTTTATAGATGAATTTAGTTCCTTTAGTGCATCATATGGGTGGTTCGATACGAAAAGATATGTCTGCCAAAGTGACACATTTAATAGCTAATGTAAGCGGAGGAGAAAAATATCACTATGCTGCTACTTTTAAAGTTCCTGTTGTTCACCAATCTTGGGTTCTTTCTAGTTGGGAACAAAGAAATGACTTAGAATTTTGTGCGACAATGGATGTGTTTGTGGTAAGTATCAATCTGCATAATTTATCTTTAGAAGATTATGAAAGAAAAAGAAACCAAAAGTGTTCATTTTTTTAATACAAACTGAGGACAAGCTGTCTGTTGCTTTAGGTCATATTGCGACCTTTGACCAACATGCTTACGTATAATAATCATTCAATAATATTGTGATACTAACAGGATAAGAAATGCAAACTTTTGCAATAAATATTTTATTAAAAGAGACCGACTATTTTGTAATTTTGCAGGCGCAACATAAATTAAAACCTTTCCATGGCACTAGAGTTTGCTTTTTTGGTTTTCCGGAAGAAGAAGAAAAACATATGACAGAGGTATTAGAAGCAAATGGAGGGACACTTACAAATATTGACGATCCTGTGTGCTCTCATGTGGTAAGTAATTTATTTAAAAATCGGCTTGCTAATAATGTTTTTGTTTTGTTGTCAAAATTGCTCTTGTTTGATAATAATAATGTTATTAACAAGCGTCTTCATAAACATATAAACTGAAAAGAAGTTGAAAGCTTTAGATTTAGATTAAAATTTGGGTAAATTTCTAACAATACACTATAATAAAGATTTTTAATGAATAACCAGTTTTTCTCTAGGAATTCATTTGGGTTTATATGTGTAAAGCTTATGCACACTTTAATTTGTTTTATTTTGCACATTTTTTTAAGTTTGTTGATTATTGGCAAGGTGTTGGATCCTGCTTTTCAGGTAGTGGAACGATCTGCAGCATTTGTGCGGGAACCTGCTAGTGATCTCTTATCTCCTAAACCTGGCAGTGAAACTGCTGTTATGACACCTACTAACACTATTATCCCTTCCACACTTACATCTCCATCTCATTATTTTAAGGGATCTGTACAAAATTTGAAGACTCCTAAAAATTGGCATTTGTTAGAAACATTATATGAACAATCCCATGATAATTATGTTGATCCGAATGATACTTGTTTTGATGATACTATTATTACTCACTGTCCTGAACTGAATAAAACGGGCTCATCTGCTAAACGAAAAAGACAAGTTGCATTATCTCCCGATACGTCATTTTTAAGTAAACGCAGGCGCGATTTAAGTTACAGTGAAAACACTCGAAAAAGAATTTCTAGTCTTTTCCGTACCCCAATAGACTATTTTTCAAATCGTAGACGAACTATTAACGGTCCTACAATTAATAAAAATTTAAATAGTAGCGTTATTTCTAGTTCTGGTATTTTTGATGTTCATATAACAGAAAATCTAGCACATTGTGGAAAAACAGATTCCACACCAAATTCAATTTTACGCACAAGTTTACGTGGTAGTAGAAATGTCAAGAAAAATTTATTTAAACGAACGTTTAGTTCCACAAAGTTTAAAAAACGTTTAAATAGAAAATCTAGAGTTACTGATTTGAATGCAAGCAATGCATCTGAAATTGATGGAAGGGATAATTGTAATGTTAGTTGTTTTCCTGATATATCCTCTTGTATTGCTCCTGATGAATTACAACTTCGTGCTACGATCCAGCCGGACACACCTGGACCTTTAATTCATACTGCGGTACTAACTTCACTTCATCACTCTTTTTAAGAAATGTTTCTATTTTATTACCTTTGATAAAAAGAAAATATTTTCTTAAGGCTTATCGCAAGTAATTTTTTAATTTGTGTCATGAAGAAGCTCTATATTTTTATGTCGACAAAATACGATTGGAAGTGTTTATTTTTATTTTAAAGAGTTCAATTAGGGTAAACTACCCAGTTATTGGACACTTAAGCTTTTTTCTTACTTCAAATATCTGTAAAAAACCACTGTTCGAGCTAACATTAAAAATTTTTCTACTGTAGTTTCTCAGGAAATTTTACTATGACTGGTCATGATTAGTTTTCTGGAAAAAACAATACTAATAAAAATATTCTGACTTAAATAAATTTTTGTCAAAAATCTTAGTTATTGGAAAAAACAATTAGTTGTTAAACAGTGTTTATTCAGTTATTTTTAAAACTTTTTAAAAAATACAAAAATAAATAGTCAAATTTAAAAACAACTAGGAATGATGAGTATTATACATCTATACGATTATATTACAAACTTACAGTTTACAATTTACGTATAGTTTCCTAGTGGTAGTGGTCTTTATACAGGGTGAGTTTTTTCCGATGTTTAGTATGGGGATCTCGGAAACCAGCGGAGATAGAGAGACGATTAAATGGGGAAAGAATTGCAGTTTTATGAGCTTAACTTAATGAGTTTTTTGTTTTTTAGAAAAAATGCATGGCTAACTAGATATCTCGCAAAAATAGTTTTTTTGTTGTTTTGTTCTGTGTCTATAACTCTGTTATTATTGACTTTAGAACAAATGTATAAAGGAAGAAGTTGTAGGTAATTGTGTGCTGAATAATACAGTCTAACCTAATTTTTTATTTAAGCTATAGTTTTTGAGTTATGACACAAGCTTTTGTTTTTCCTAATGAAAACCATAGTCGGCCATGGCGTTATAAAAAAGGCATTTTTTCAACAATTCTAACGATACACCACTTGACATAGTTAATTTTATAAATAAACAAATTATGGCTTTTTTTTCTTTTTCATTTTCAAACTATTCAAGTAGTACGCTATGGAAACAATTGATACATGTGCATCGCGTTTAATAATAAAATTTAAGTTAGTTATTAAAATTTTCTTTTAATTTCGAAATTATAAACATAATTATTTTGGTGTGAAATGTTTATTCCGATGAAGTTACAATTTTAAATAAAAATATTTCTGAGAAACTAATAAACAGAGAATGACAAATGATAAATTAAGAAACAATAAAAGAAATTGGGATATAAATAAAGTAGTACCAAAACAACGTAACTGAAGTAAGTAAAGTATTTAAGATAAGTGAACAAAGCAGATTTAGATAAAAATAGGTACTTCACTCATAGGTGTAACTAAAAACTAAAAATGCTGTTAACATAGTATGCTATGGAAACAATTAACAGATGCAAACGACAATTACCTATTGGCAGATGCAAATCATTTAGTTTCTAATTAATGTTGATTTTGGTCTTGTAAATTATCAGTTTAAATTTTTCTAATCAAGAAAAGCGTGATATGATTCAGTGTTACATTTTGTGTCATGAAAACCAAAAGATAGGGTATATCAGAAGTCGTACGACACAGTAGATGACCTTAGAGAAGCTGTACTAGAAGTTTTTGCTAATATTGATGTACGTTCCGTTAGAAAAGCAACAAATTCTGTTTTAAAAAGGTGTAACTTGTGCATTAATCATAATGTTGGACCTTTTGAACATGTTTAGTCTTAAATACTTTACTTACTTTAATTGCGTTGTTTTGGTACTGCTTTATATTCTAATATCCTTTATTGTTTCTTAATTTATGGTTTGTCATTCTGTTTACTGTTTCTCAGAAATTATTTTTATTTAAAATAATTATGTTTATAATTTTGAAATTAAAATAAAAATTTTAATAACTAACATGAATTTTAGTATTAGACGAGATGCACGCATCTATCAATTGTTTCCATAGCGTACTACTTGAACAGTTCGAAAATGAAAAGAAAAACAGGGCCATAATTAATTTATTTATAAAAATAACTATGTCAAGTGATATATCGTTAGAATCATTTTAAAAAGGCCTTTTTTATAAAGTCACGGCTGACTATGGTTTTCATTAGAAAAAACACAAGTTTGTGTCATAACTCAAAAATTACAGCTTAAATAAAAACTTCGGTTAGACTGTATCATTAAGCACATAATTACCTAAAACTTTTTCCTCTACACATTTTTTCTCAAGTCAATAATAACAGAGTTATGGGTACCAAATGAAATAACAAAAAAACTATTTTTGCGAGATATCTAGTTAGCCATGCATTTTTTTCAAAAAACAAAAAGCTTATTAAATTAAGCTTGTAAAACTGCAATTCTTTTCCCATTTAATCGTCTCTCTATCTCCGCTAGTCCGACATCCCCATACTAAACATCGAAAAAAACTCACCCTGTATATTTCATATAAACGATCTATTTCTTTTTTTTCCTCAGCTTCATTCTTATTATCACTTTCTTCTGTATACGTTTATGGTTTTCTTTTACTTTAATATTTATAAAATAATCGCACATCATTTTTTTAGTTCCATTGCTTTTGCTGTTTCATGGATAACTTGATTTTAATAAAAATTAATAGTGAAATCCTTGACAAAAGAATAGCGATTATTTCCAAAACCTTTCAAGATAAGTATAGCAACCCTTATATTGTTGAATTCGCCTTTAAAATACCTATCGAGGTATGAGATCATATACAGGGTGATCCATTTAAAAAAATAAATATGGCGGCCGTACAAAAAAATAATTAAAGATTTGTCTTTAATTACCTTCGCAAAACATGGCAAAAAAATACCTACTTTTAGCTGCCCAAATTTCATTTGTCTATTTCTTACCGTTTCTGCAGGGGTAACTTGTTTCCATACATTTTAGTGACCCTGTATAACATATTTCTTGATATTTTTTTTGTTTATTTAATTTTATGTCTTTGTTAATCTTTACTTTTTTCCTTATTCTATTTCTCTCTTCTTTCTTTTTAATTTCTTCTTTCAATGTTCTTTTTCTTTTGAATTCCTCTTTTGGTATTCTTTGAATATAACTACATACGACATTCACTCAATGTTCTTTTTATTTTTTCTTTATTTTTTGTTGAGCTGTGGTAAAAAATCTTTGATTTTACCTTTGTTTAAATTATGTGAAGTATCAACTAAATTAATAGCTTTACTTATTGTTTCTTTGTCAGTATCATCTTCTTCAACCAATTTTTTAAGAATAATATTTTGACGAATGTTAACCTTGTTTGTCTTATTTTGCCTTTTGTTGTTATCCTGTTCTTGTTTAGATTCATCAGTATTTACCTTATTTGTCTTATTTTCTTCTTTGTTGCTAACCTGTTTTTCTTTGATTTCATTAGTATTTGCCTTATTTTCTATTTCTTTGTTAATCTGGCTCTGGTCAGTTTCATTGGTATTAGTTTAATCCATTTTAAAATAAGAAAATCTTGATTATCTTCATCTATTATGGAATCAATAGTTTCACATTTTACTAAGTATTCTTCGCTGTCTTTGTCCATAGCAAATTCTTTTGGAAAATCAGTACATGTTGAATAATCAACATTATTTGGATTAAAAGGAAAAATTTTGCAGGCTTTAAATTCCTTAATTAATGTCTCAATTTTAATTCCTGAAACAACCTTTTCAAGAACACCTGTTTTCCAAGACATTTTAATTGGCCGAAACACGCGACATCACCATGCTGTAATATCCTTTGAGACATACGACTTCAGTATTTAGTTTGGTGCATAATAAGCTTAACTCGTAAGTTAAATGGGACTTGTGACTGTCTAAGAATAATAAAACAGAAAGCTATGGATAAAATATATTTTTACATTATCGTTTCTCTTTATCCCCCAAGATGGATTGACTACTTTTCAGGAGTATTTCTGCTTCTAAGCTTGCCTGTATAGCTCATCTTCGAATAGTTATATTATGAACTAGTATTGTTTTCTCCATCGCTTCCATAAATTGGTTCAAAGCATGGTTTGTTATTTTCAACACTTTTTCACTGTAGGTACCTCTTTGATTAATATAAAGTGACCATTGTTTTAATTGCATAGCAGAGTTCACTTTCTTAAATCTATTTTGTTCGCTACTGAATTGCCTGTTACCTGTCTTTCCATCTCTCCAATTGGCAATGGCTTTTCTTTTGTATTCAAAGTCTAATTTCATAAAATCTTCAGAGTAATAGGTTGAAAATTCATATTCCCATGTTTCTTCTTTATTCTTTACACAACAAACAAAAATTCGTTGAAACAGTAAATTTTAGAAAATTGATTTTCGTCAAACGCGAATTTCAAAAAAAACCAAAATACGCCTAACTCTGAAAATCATCTAGTAAGTAACCTTAAAATAAAACCAGCAAAAAAAAAGATAAAAAATGTAAAAAAAGGGGAGTTGAGGGTGAATGTCAACGAAAAATCTGTTTGTACCACCTGATAAGGGATACAAAGTTACGAAACTTTGCTGTTTGAACCATCTTGATATCTACTACCATTTGAGAGTTACAGGACTCTAAATAAAATTTACCAGATTTTCAAGGGTGGCCAATACAAAAGGTAAGTGTCTAAATGTTTTGACCCGTACTATTTACATACCAAATTTCAAAAAAATCAGTGCAGTACATTGTGAGTAATTTTTCATGATTTTTTCATTGATTTTATTTTAACTAAAATTATAGTAATGTGTTGCAAATAGATATTTCTTTTCATGCTTACCTTACAAATTTTGCTAAAGCTGATTGCAAGTATTTATTCACTTTCACAATTCCTGAATAGCTGATTTTAACTTTTAGAAGTAGTGCAATTTTCATTCATTCATAAAGTCATAATTGATAAGTAATTGCAATAATTCTGAAAATTACCACATCATCTTCAAGTGCTTTATTTTTTCTTAATAAATTTTAATCATGACTGTCAAGATATTTACTGCTTTTTTTTATATAAACTTAACATCTTGAACGAAATTGAAACACTTTATAAAATGCTGTAATTAACATAAGACATAAGGAATTACTGTTGACAGTAGATCATTAAGCTAATGTTTTTCTACATTCATATAGATATTACTCATCAACTTTCTTAAGAATTACAGGTTGTTAAAAACGAATTAACGAATTTGATAATAATTATTTATACTATTACACAGTGTGCTGATTAAGTATGGAACAAATTCAATAACTCGAAAAATATTAACGTGTCGAAAAAAACAAAAAGGGGTGTAACGATTTAAATTGTTGGGTATCTTTTAATATTATACACAAATCAATGACGTCATCGATATTTTTTTAAGTGGCAACTCCAAAATATTTTTGCAGATAATTATTTGCCATTGAATTCTGTGTACAATGATTTTCAAATTTTTCAAATTTGCTTACGCTTTTCGGAAATATTAGTTTTTTTTGTTTAGAAAAATTAAAACATTCTAAATGGTATTTCAACTCTTTAAATCTAGTAGGCTTGATTTAAATTAAATTAAAAAATCAAGTTCGCGTTTGTCAATCGCAGCTGATCATTATCAGTATTTCTATTCTCTCCTTCCCTGTTAAACGTATCGTCCTCGTTTGTTAAAAATTTCGGTATTTACAACAAATAATAATATCGAGATTCAAATAGTAAATGACAGAAATCTAACTAGATGACATGGGGTAAAATCAAGTTGATGTGTACTTGATTTTTTAATTTAATTTAAATCAAGCCTGCTAGATTTAAAGAGTTGAAATACCATTTAGAATGTTTTAAATTTTCTAAACAAAAAATTAATATCTTCGAAAAGCTTGAGCAAATTTGAAAAATTTGAAGATCATTGTACACAGAATTCAATGGCAAATAATAATCTGCAAAAATATTTTGGGGTTGCCATTTAAAAAAAAATATTGATGACGTCATTGGTCAAATAATTATGACGTCATTGATTTGTGCATAATATTAAAAGATGCCCATCAATTTAAATCGTTACACCTCTTTCTGTTTTTTTTTGAAATATTAATATTTTTCGAGTTATTGAATTTGTTCCATACTTAATCAGCACATTGTATATTATGTATACAGTCTGTTCTAATTTTCGGGCCCCAAGCCCTAGCTCCTGTGTTTTTGATTTTAGACCTATTAAAGTATAATACAGATTGTTAATAAAGTCAACCATAATAACTTCTAGAGCTAATTAGCTATTGCATGTTTAATCTAAAAGTTTTGAGTCATTTTTGTCTTGATGCAGAAACTTTTGTTAAAAATGAAGAAAAAAAATGAGGATTGCTGCTTTTGTCATTTTTCATTTAGATATTCAGACATCCAGATAAGCTGGATCACCATTTTCTTTTAATAAATTATTCTCAGTTGGATTTAGAAGAAAATGACAGAAATAAAGTCTAAATCTCCAAGGTAATTAATAAAAACCATAAATTAATTATCAGCACTTCAGGCCTGGAGACCTATGGTTGGATTTTTCTTCAGTCTTTTCTATTTCTTCAATTCCTTTCTGTAATTACTTTATTCCATGAGCCTATTGTACCAAAGCTTTGCACTTTGCAAAACTTTTTATTATCAATTATTTAAATTGATGGACATTATTTTTTTGGTGCAATAGATTAAACAAATTTTTTACAAGTCTCTTCTCATTTTTACTTTGTATTTCCTTCTTTGCATGCAATTTTTACTAAACATTGCAAAATGTCTTCCTGTTCTGTTTCAATGGATTTATTTTTTGCTCATAAATCTTCCTGGTTATGTTTTCTTTTTATCCATCTTGGTAATGTATTCTAACCATTTTAACTAATTTTTCAATATTATTTTAATAGTGGGTCTTTTATAATCTTGTGTGATCTTTGTTTTTTTTTCTGCATATACCTATTTCTAGCACTCCTTTTAAAATTCTCTTGCCCAAGTTTCATTAGCATTTATACTAATTACTGATTGTAATCAGTTTACTTTGATATCTTCGTCTTTCTTCTCTCGAGCTTTTGTAAAATTGTTTTATTTCTTTTTTGTTATATTTTTCTTGTTGTTTCAGTTGTTCTCTTCTCTTTGTTTTGCAGATGTTGTTCGCTTTATTTCTTGCTTTTCTGTATTGTTCTATTCCTTCAACTGCAGTTATGCAGTTTCTTACTTCTATTGCTTTCTATTATTGTTTTTCTCTTTTGCTCAAATCTTTTACAATTTTTTTGCCTTTTGTATAATTACCTCTTCTGTTTTTCCATTCTACCTGTTTCTCATGAATTTCTGATTTTGTTAGTTTTTTTCTTCTGCTATTTTCTCCATGTGCTTTTGTCTATTTCCTTTTATTGCATTTAAATTCCATTCTTTCTGTTTTTCTTATTTCTTTTATGTAAGTAATATCGTACTGGACCACAGTCATTGCTAGGAAATGATCTGAGTCTGTATCTTATATTTTTAATGCATTAATTATAAATCTTCCCTATTATTAAATGATCAGTTTGATTTCTAATCTTGCCATCAGGGCTTAGCCAGATTATCTTGGGAATATCTTTGCATGTAAACATTGTACTTTTGATTATCATATTTTTTTATGCTGCCAGGTTTATTAATTTCTCTCCATTGTTATTGTATTGTAATGCAAACTTTCTTTCCCTGCTATAGCTGTAATGTGTTGCTCACTGCCTATCTTAGCATAATAATGTCAAAACTCATTAACTTTTCATAGAATTCTTCCTTTATATTCTCATCAGCTTTTCATTTTTCACTGTGTAGTCTATTACCATATACTTCACTGTTTCTTTATTTACCTCCATAGTTATCTATTATTGTATTACTTACTTTAATGTTTGTTCATTGTACCACTATTATATCAGTATTGTGTTTTTTTGCCACCATTACCAATTGTTAGGTTTATCCTCTTGCACTCTAAAAATCTACTCTTAGCTTGTCTTTCTTCTTATCATCCTTTTTCTTCTATAATTGACAATCGACTCCTTTTCTTTATCATAACTAAATATAAAAGTAAAGAAATCAAGATTACATGCAAAAACGATCTTTCTTTATAGAACTTGACTGTTATCAAATGTTTTCTTCAGAAATGCATGTACCTAATTAATTATAGAGTGAAACAAATCTGTTGGTCAATGGTATTTGATTCTTGGGCTCAAAAGATGATGAACTGCCAAGGGATTTTTTTATTGTTAGTACAAAATTTTGTTTTATATCAATTTGAAGTCGGTATATGAAACATCTATGATCTATGATTTTTCATACGCTTTGGTCAGTATTTTTATTAAGTTTGAATATAAACTATCAAATTTACTTTATTTTTTTTTCGCATTTTTAAAACAAAAGTTATTTATAGAATATTGTTCTATGCTAGAAAATGAACAGTTTTTGTCTGAAACATTTTTTTATTCAACTTCATTTTTCAGATACTAACAAATTACCTTTAAAGTAATGTCAAATCAAAAAATGTTTCAGGCAAAAGTTTTTTTGGCATAGAAAATATTTTGTAAAGAAAGATTATAGGTTTCCATTTAAAAAAGTAAAGTTGACTATGATTTGACCTTGAAAATGTTCAGTAGATCGCAAATGAGTAACGCCATTTTATTTCCCTTTTGAAAGCAAATAACTTTTGTTATGCATTGTTTTTGAGATATTCACAGTCTTAATTTAAAAAATTCACCCTGTATACTCCTTTAGGTCTAAAGTCAAAAACAAAGAAATCAGAGCTCGGGCAGGTTGAAATTGACTAGTCTTGAATAAACAAATGAACAACGCTAAAATAGCTAGATTTAGATCTTTCTAGTGTAATGTTGTATTCACAATTGAACCAGAAGTAAGAAAATATGCAGGGTGTTCAATTTAAGAAATCAAGAGGTTGACTGTCACTCTTTCATGGAACACTCTGTATTACTAGACATAAAAAATATAAAGCTTTTTCATGAAGCAGTTAATTGTTTCTATCACGTGTGTAGTATGGACGTTAATATAATATTGATTGGATTGGTTTAGAAAACTAACAGAAATTATAATCACAATTCTAAAAAACTAATAAGATAGAAACGTTTTACAATGTTTGAGATGCGAAGAATTAAAAACAGATTTAACTTTTAATTCCCACAAACTTCTTATTAGTTTAGATGCTAACATGTAATTACAGATTAATGTTGCAGTAAATAAATAGTAAGTACATTTTTTATTTTCGAGTTATAAATAAAAATGCGTTCAAGATAAAAAAATTTGTTTAGATTTGTTTGGCACAACTTTTTGTTTTGTTAGGATGATATCACCATTGACCCACAATTACGAGTTTTCAATATTTTGTTTTTGGCAAGAGTCTTGAGATGGTTTTCATAGTAAAAGTATAGTAAAATAATGTTGCCAAACATAGCATTTGTTTTAGAGAAATATTAAATATTAAAAAAATTGATTTTAACAATAAAAATGTTAATCTTCAATTTACATAACCCTGAATAACATTGCATTTACCTGACACTTGTTTTAAGTTTTATACAGGATAATTGTCATGGCCAGAAGTATCTCATGTCAAATTTTTGGAAGTGATTGTAAATTTATTTTTTTAAAATTTTGAAGGTTTGATTCCTAGCTCAGATTGATCAATCTTAAATAGATAAAAATTTCTTCTTTCTGTATAAGGAAAGTCAATATGTTTCATTTTCTACAGCTAGGTAAAATTTTAGCATAATTGAGATGCAGAGGACAGCCTGCAATCTCAAACTCTTGTGGACCATAAGAGCAAAGCAGTCATTACTCGAACATACAGGGTGTCTTTAAAACCAAATGTTGATAGCAGATTCCTGGAACAAAATTGAAGCGATTTAACCCAATTTATCCATATATCACAGTTCACCATTTATGAGATACAGGATGTCAGAGTTTTTTTTCCAAATATATGAAAAACAACGTAGGACATTAAAATAATTTTTTTGCATGTCTTGTAAAACACTTCAAACTTTCTAGAATTTCTAAAATCAAAATTATGAATTTGTCTTTATTCTAATGGTTGAATTAGTTACTCTAAAATTGTATTATGTATATCATGGTCATTATCTTTGCAGAAATAAGAATTATAGCAGGTAAGATTGATTAATGTTCTATAGTTTCATTGTTGACGACAAAGCCTAAAATAATTTAATTTTGCTATCCTGATTATGCAAATGTGGTAAAAGCAAAGCAGCAGTGTTATACAGGGTGTTACAAGTTTGAGTAGTTGTATGGGAATCTCAAAATCTTATGTGCCTAACAACATGCCGTTTAAAAATTTTGAATATTTCCAGAGATACCTGAAGAAACTGAAATAATAATTTTTTGTTTTTAATTTCTTACGCCTTATGTTTTTAAATTTACTTAACAACTAATAACACATTATTAGAGCACTTTTTTATGTTTTTCGAAACTGTGTAATCATTTTTTAGATACGATGTTTAGTATTTCAGATATCATCATCAGGTCAATTTTTTTCAATACGGACCTGAATTTCTTTTTACGTTTTTGTCAAAAAATCCCATATTATTTTTTAAGAAATTATGTTTTGTAGTAAAGAAAATGATGCTTTTTTTATTGTCCAATTTTTTGCTAGTACAGTCCTGGATATTTTAATCAGGATTCATAAGCTAAGACAAATTAACATAACTGTAAAACTTGGTTTGATCAACATACTTAGTCTAAGTTTACTTAAACTTATTTTATTATTTTGTTTGCGTTAAAATGTATTTGAATCAACAAAAAGGAAAATTCACATAACAACACTAAAACTAGACTGAAATACTGAGTTTTAAAGAACATAAAAACATGCTCTAATAATCTGTTATTAGTTTTTAAATAAATTTGAAAACAAAGGTATAAGAAATTAAAAATGAAAAATTAATATTTCGGTTTTTTTCGGATATCTCTGGAAATATTCAAAATTTTTAAACTTTTTAAATGGCATGTTGTTAAGTACATAAATGTGCAACTTTGCAATAATTTAAACAAATTCGTATCTTTTACGGTTTTTTAGATCCCCATACAACTACTCGAATGTAGAAGAATTGAAGAAGAAAAAATTGAATGTAATTAGAATATTTATTGTTTGTATTACTGCAACATTAACTATATTGTCAATAGTTAACTGTGGTCATTATTATTATTTGCTCTAAATTGGGGTTACTATTTCATTAATTATAATTAACAGTAAGAAAATAAAATGTTCAAGTCAATTTAATTCTTTACATGCCCTCATACATTATATATGCTTTTTGTTTTGTTGGTTGTTTTAGTGTATAACTTCATGAGGGTAATATTGAATGGCAAAACTTTCACGAAGTTATATGTATTTCCTGCTGTATTGTTCACTAAACAAACAAACTGTGGGTAATTCAATGAGCATGTGGTATATCTGCTAATATCTTTTATGTTTAGGTTGTAGACGAATCTGCAGTTGCTGAACGTCCTGAGACATCTTCCAAAACTTATGTAGTAAAAGCAGAATGGTTTTGGACATCAGTCCAAAAACAGATTAGCCTTGACGAGAAAGACTATTTGTTCGATGACGTAAGTATTTTTGATCTGTATAAATAAACTTTTTATTAATAAGCGGTTATTCTATTATATGCTTTCATGACTTAATAATTACGTAAGTAATTGTAAAAGATAAAAAAAGTACTATGTATTTGTATATAATGTAAAATTTGTATTTTTACAGTATATAGAACAACAAGTATTATCACCTACAAGAAGAGAATCACATCAAGCGACACCAAGCAGTGCAAGCAGAAGAAAACGAAAAAGGTTACAAGAGACACTCTCATCACTTGCACTTCAACCATCACCTAGTATACATAAAAGGCGATCATCAGTTAGTGATGCAGGTCTATTATCAGTTTCGGGTTCATTTCTTGATTGTACAGCTAGTCCTGATAAGGTTTTAAATGAATTTCCTGAAGTAAGTCCAGCAGTAGATGCTCCACGAAAAGGATTAACAGCCAGGCAGCAAGTATTCCTTGAACTTGTACAAACGGAATCGAATTATGTTAATATACTTCATACAATTATGATAGTAAGTGTTGGAATAAATATATTAACTATGCTTGCTTACTTATTATTTGGTTTGCTTTCAGATGTTTAAAAAACATTTAGAAGAGATGCCAGAAGAAGAGGCACTTTTAAACAATACCGAATTAAAAATGATCTTTGGCAACTTACCTCCAATTTATGAAACTCACTCTAAAATGTTAGAAGAATTAAGGTGGGCATCTTCTCATTGGTCAGAAGAATTGAGTATCGGAAATATAATATTAAAATACTCTACTGACTTATTAAAAGCATATCCAGCTTTTGTTAACTTCTTTGAAGAAATGAAGGAGACCTTATTGCAGTGTGATGGTAGTAAACCTAGGTTTCATGCATTTTTGAAAGCATGTCAAACAAGACCCGAATGTGGACGACAAACCTTACAAGATTTACTCATTAGACCTGTTCAACGGTTACCTAGTATTAGCTTGTTACTAAATGGTAAATTATAGCGACTTGTAAGAATTTGTTTTTAATAACTTTTTATTTTGTAGATATATCGAAGAACACAGCGAAAACAAATTCAGATCATGCTGCATTAGGTCAAGCTTTAGCTGCTTTGAAAGAAGTCATGACCCATATTAATGAAGATAAAAGGAAAACAGAAGGGCAGAGGGTTATGTTTGATATATTCAATGACATTGATAACTGCCCTGTAAGTAATTCAAAAATTAATTTGTATTTGATTGAAATATGTCCTTATTGGTTCAAAATATTGATTGAAAAGAACAGAAACTGGTATGGTATGCAGCAACCAAGTTTTCATGTTTCAATGAGAATGATAGATTAATCTTGAAATTTACTTTCAACATTTAATAGATACCCTGACGCAATTGTTTTAATTAGATGTGACAAATCATTGTTTTTCTTAATTTTTTGAATTAAACACCTTGCATTTGTTATTGTAATTAATACGGTTATTTTGAAAAGTTATGTTTTTCTCTTTTAATTTTGAATTTAACATAGCTAGCCATGGAATAGGTTTTTTAAATTTCAGTCTTTTTTCTAAGAAATAAGAAAAGGGTTCAAACATCACGTTGGGCCAATTAACAAATATGAATAATATTCAGAAATGCCAAGCAGATATACAGTGTGTCCACATTTCGATGCTCACTATTGGGATCTCGGAAATTGTAAGAGATACGAGGTCGGTTAAATTAGAAAAGATTTGACTATTTTGGAGATCAATTTACTTATGCTTTTGTTTTTTCAAAAAAGTTCATGGCTTACTAGATATTTGCAAAAAACGAAATTATTTTATTTTTTATTAAATAAAAAGCATTTCCCACTTAGTGTGCCATGGCTTTAAACATATGAAAATCATTGGTTTTTGTCAGATAAATTACATTTGTTATGTAACAATTGCTAAAGCTTTTAAGATACTTTACTGAGCATTCACACATAGCAT
>VTPC01003395.1:6465-52221 GCA_011009095.1 Ignelater luminosus | reverse complement strand
TAAAGGTGTCAAGAGATTCTTTGACTTATTTTTCCTATAAATTTTTCAATCCAATCGTTTTTCGACAATTTCTTGCAAATGCTAAAATATAAACTATTTATGGTTAAGTAATTAAGTAATGGAAAAAACGAATCGAGGATTTTTAGACAGCTTTTCTCCAAATGCTGGGGTTTGAAGCTTTGTCAAAACAAACACACAGAGTATTGAAAAATAAAAAAACGTAGGTAACCTCAAGGCAAACATTGTAGGGTATATTGGATATTTGTCCTTTGTCATAGCAATACAATGCTGCTGTATACTTGTGACTAGATGTTCGGCTCGAAAACTTAAAACAAAAGACTTCTTGAATTCAAGTGTTGGAGCAAAATAAATGATGAGATTTTTGTTGGTGCATTTACATAAAACAACTGCTGTAAATTCTGGAAAAACCATGCAAAGCTGTTTCTATTCCAATTTTTCCTCATAAATATTAAGCGCGAAACAGTATTTTTAAATCTCTTAACGTATTTTTCCTAAAGGTGTCTGATCAAAACCCTTTTAAGCCATAACTTAACCCATAATAACCTAGAACATAAGCCAGTGTTGGACAGAACAGTCGGTAGTCCCAAATTCATTGTTTGATAAAAATCCGTTTCTCGACTCTGCTAATATCTAACCTGAATCAGATATAAAAACTACCTTTTAACAAAATCCAAGCCAGAAATAAAAAGGTCTGCTAGAGAAATGTTATCTGCAGTGTAACAAACTAGGGGTTTAAGCTTAGTTTGTTTTGGCAATAATGGAAAAGTGACTGACTGACCAAATGCTCAAAAGTCTTAAAAATTACATTGATTTAGTTCACTTCAGACAATTCTGGAACGTTCCCCTCGAAGGCAAAAACTATTTTTAAAAGCTTTTAATACTATGTCTTATGCTCAGTCTTTAAGCAGCTTGACTGTAGCTGTCTGCTGTATATTGAAGTTTTCTTATATCTGTTTAGTTTTTCTTAGTTTCTCAAAAGTCTTAAAAATTACATTGATTTAGTTTACTTCAGACAATTCTGGAACGTTCCCCAATCGAAGGCAAAAACTATTTTTAAAAGCTTTTAATATTATGTCTGATGCTCAGTCTTTAAGCAGTTTGACTGTAGCTGTCTGTTGTATATTGAAGTTTTCTTATATCTGTTTAGTTTTTCTTAGTTTGGTTGTTACAATTATATTAAATTGTTTCTTCATTCTTCTTATTTCGATTGCTGCTGTATGGTTATTGCAATGGTTTGTGCATCTCTACAGTAAATGCGATGCTTTCTATTGGCAGGAACATGTAAAGTGCTTGAAGATTTTTTTTTTAATGTAAATGACGGAGGCGTGGGCTTCTCGATTTATGAAAAACCCAGTATTTAGTATTACTCTGGGCATGGTAGTAGTTGAATTCTTAAGGCGGATTCAAAATCTCTTTGGCAAGGTGGTACGATAAACTCTTTTCGGTTCGGTGAGTTAAACTTTTTTTACTTCAACGAAATCCTTTTGGAACCTTCTTGACAAAGCGGTTTGATTATTGTGGTTTGATTATTTCAGTACGTTATTGCAGCGGTTGAGTTCTTAAGGTAGTTACTTTGATGTTAAAACCCTTGAAGCGGATTTGGGCTTTTCGGGTAAGACGCACTCTTTTTAGCTTGTTTGCTGCAGTGGCAGATGAACTGTTGTAGTAGGTTGAAGTTTTCTTATTTCAACTGAACCCTTGAGACGAATTCAGAACCTGTTTCGTAAATTGTTTTGATTGCTGCGGTATGTTTTGCAAAGGACGTGTCTCACTGATATTTTCAGACTTCTGATAGAGCTACAAAAGGGGGTTTTGTAGTGTGAAAAATTGCTGCATTGTGTTTCTTGTGTAGTAAAATGATGAAAAGAAGAAGTGATGGAGAACATATTTAGCACTGTTTACAAGATTCTAATTTACATTTAGATGTGTTACTGTGTTAAAATTTTTTGAAAGTTTAAAATGTTCTTTTCTATAAAACATTTTTGTTTTTCCTGGTCTAGACGATTAGATTTTTATTTTATTGAAATCCTTGTCATTTATTTTCTCCCATAGGAAATTTATAGTTTCAATGTTGACATCTCATTGAGGCATTTGTTAAAATTTTTCACTTGACTTTTAAGAAATTTGCCTTGCGACTGGATAACGTAAGTGGTAATACCAGAAGACAATGGGAGATTTCAACTGCCATAGTACCGCGTGGGGTTACAGTGAAACCGACAAAAATGGGAAGGGTTTAGAGACATAGGCTAAACAAAAGAACCTAAAATTAATTCACTATCCAAAGCTACGCCCATCTTCTTTTAGCAGCTGCAGAAGAGGATACAATCCCGATAACATTTACGCGAGCAGAAGACTAGTTAACCTCGCGCAAAAATTTATTATGAACTCCATTTCTAAAACACAACATAGACTAATAGTTTGTAAGGTGTTAGCTGCCGTAAACCCAGAAACAGTCTCTTTTATGAGACATTTCTACAAAAGAGCTAGATGATGAATTAACTAAAATAGAGCCTAAATCAGAAAACTGTGAAGCATTTGTTGAGATGGTAAAAAAGATATCACGGAAACATACCAAGAGGATGTAGAACGGAATATGTCCCAGGACTCAACGAAGAATCGAAGGCCCTTCTCGAAAGGTAGCAGGAACTACATGATAGCAAACAGTTAATGAAAGTAATATTGGCATATAAGTAATAAAAACAGTTTCCGCGCTTGGAAACTCCTGAAGAACTTTAGTAACGACCCTATAAGCCCACCACAGAATCTAACAAAAATAACATCCGATCAAATAAGCACGTAGATTAATAGAATAGATTATCGACCGCATTAAAAAAGCTAGCAAACTACTATGAAAGGAACTCGTTGAAATTGATTCCTAAGAAAACCCAGATATGCGCTTACCATCTTAATAACCGCCAGGCGAGGAGAAGACTAAGCACAACCAGGAAGGAACAACTTTTGGAGCACTGTACCAAACCAAACTACTTAGAAGTCAAGTTGGACCGTACACTGACTTATAAGGCTCATTGTCAAAACACCAAGGCAGTATGAGGTCGCTCTGCACACACCCATATAATCGACTGTGCAATAAATGACACCGGCCGAATAATATCTGAATGTTTAAAACACACTCCAGCAGATAAAATGTACCCCATCATAGGTATTGACTCTTCATTTATTAAAAGAGAGGCTGCTTCAGAAGTTGAAAGGAAAAAGCGAGCAAATGACCCAAGGCATCCGTTGTTTGGACAACAGAGATATCAAACAAGATTAAAATCTAGGAAAAGCTTTATAAATTCCATGGATGTACTCGAACTGCCGGACGACGTCGCTGGAAGCTGTGGCAGGCGTTTCTCCCTGCTGAGGCTTCAGAACCGAGAGAGGAGCTAACAGCAAGCAGTTAGTTACCTCATCCTATTTGGAGAGCCTTCAACAGGCTCAGAACCAACACTTCGCGATGCAAGAAGAATTTAGAAAGATGGGAATATACAGAGAGATACAAGATGCTAAGTACTTACTGGTCTGTCCAGACTTAGGGGAAGAGACTTCATCGAAGCAAATGACAATGTGGTGCAATACTGGGAAAACACCATTTGGTTTTTACCTGTGATTTGGGCACAAAAAGTAAGTAAGTATTGCAAACTTTAGAAATATTCAATCCTCAAAAGAGCTCTCTGAGAGGTTCAGACTGCAAAAATAAGACTGTGGAATCTGAGAGCCTGTTTGGTTCCATAAATATCATAGAGAGCAATGCAAGATCAATCACCTGAAAGCACCAACATTGTTACCTATAAAATGTGTTGGTCCTCCCCTTCAATTCTTTAAACCTACTACTTATATATCTTCATAGACTTCTTCGGGAAGAAGAAATGCAGACTATAGGAATTCTTCCGATGATAACGCAGTTTGGAATCGCCTATAGGGGTAAGTTGATAAATTGTAGAATAAATCAAACACGTTGTCATTTTTATGGTTTTCTAATAGATGATCTAATTAATGCAGGCCGTTACAGAAATTACATTTTATTTTAAAAGCTTTTTTGTTTTAAGGTTAGGCGAATATTTAAGGCAGTAGAGTCTGTTCAGAATTACAAAATTTTCTTATCTGTTAGCCATACCGCTACTATTGTTTTCCTACTTCAACTGCTGCCTATTGGAACAGATGTTTTAGACTCCTCCGCAATATAAATAGATTATTACACGTCAAATTAAACTAAATGTTTGTCTTCATTTCTTTAGAAACACGATACTCAAAACCACCAACGAAACCTAGATTACTAACCTCATCAGGAACTTATAGTTTTGACTAGTTAACTCTAGTTCTAACGAATTTCGGTTTTTAACTGCCTATATTTTCCGTCAGGAAAGTCATCGACATTTTTTAAATGATACTTGTCTCGTCATTAGAACTTTACCTTATCGGTTTATCGGTTTTACTGTTATTTATTAATACTCTGTGTAGCAAGCATTATACACACGCATAAGTACAAATAAATAGTAATAGAATTGAGTACTTAGAACCAGGAATATTTAAAAATTTTAATATAAAACGTAGAAAAGTTCTTTTAAAATAAATTGCGTAGCATAATCAATTTCACGGAGAGAATTTATCTAACCATTTATTTGACTAAAATTTTCTAAACTTAATCCGTTTTCAAATGATCCGCTTCAAGTGAAATGCTTTCATTTATCGGCAGTGTCCTGTAAAACTAGAAAGTTTTTAAATTAAAATCGATTGTCGACTGTTTAAACCCAGATAAGTTAACGTATTGCTCTTCTATTGCTGCGATTCATGGACTAATAAAACTTTTAGTAATTTGCACCCTACACAAGACAAAACTTTATAATATAGATTTTATAGATTATATTTTCTCTCTCATTTCCTGTTTGTGTGTCTAGCAACCTCTCATTTCGTTTTGTTAGTTCGTTTTGTTTCATATCATAATTCTTTTAGTTCTTTTTTTGCTTAACAATATAACTAGCTTGATGTCAGTTTAAATTGCAGTATATACAGGGTTATTCAGTTTGCGCCTTACCTTTAAAATCTCATTAATTAAAATAGGTACAAGAATTTGTGTCGCTTCTTAGTGTTCATTACTAATCTAAAAAGAAATGCAATTAGTTTATAGCCCAAATGGTAAATTTTTGCTTTTGACTGATTTTTATTATCAACACATTACCTACGTTACACGTATAAGTACAAAACTCATCAAATGTCTTATGCTAGTATCAATTAATATTTTTTCTCAATAAGACTCTAAAAGAGTAACAATATTATAAAATCCAATATTCATTCAAAATTTAACTCAAGTTAGAGAGAGGATCTAAAATTTATTATTTGAATTAATTCCTTTAATAAAACCATTTCAGGTTTACCACAAAACGGGGCAAGTTAAATATAAGAACAGACAGTTCCATTCCTTTAAAATCGATAGGCTGCTTTTATAAATTCTATAATTTGTAGCTTCCATTTCGGTCATTTCCAGATGAAAGCTGAATCAGCAAATCAACAAGTTATATTCTTCTCTTTTACCACTCGAAAATAACTTTTACATTTAAATCTTTAAAATCTGCTTTAATCAATTTGATAATGCAGAACTTCTCAAAACTTTCCCTCTTTTTTTGTCCAGAAAGGATGTTTATGGCTTACGGACATATTACTATGTAATATCCACAGCAAAAACGTCTCCTCTGGATATATGCGGAACCTTTCTTTGTGTATACAACGGAGGTATGTAGTTTGATGTTGTAATATGAAATTCAGCCTTGACTAACAGCTCTTATTGGCAAAATTTGCTCATGCATTTTTTGCGATTATGTAAAGAATAATGAGCTTTTGAATAAATTACTAGAGCGTATTCCTCGTCCTATCTCGGCGCTTGCGGGGATTTGACTAACTTGATCTTAATCCACGAAGTAAAGCGCCTTAAGAACAAAAAATTCTAAGCGGTTTATAAACAACTTTTCGCGGCTTGTGCAAGCTCGACAGAAACAGGGAAAAATTAATAAGGGAATACAAATGCTTTTTGGCCCAAGGGATCGCTCAGAAGGGTGGAATATATACCTCTGTCTGCGGGTGTATCTTTCAAATTATTTATTTACAAAACAGACCCGGCAAATTATCAAGTGTGCACGCGGCATCTTGGGGAACAATTCGGAAGAATTTCACTTTTATTTCGACGCGGGGAAGGTTAACGGAGCTTTCATCGTAGTATAATGCGGTGGCTTGATAAACTATTTATATTCGGCTGGAGCGGATATCCAGAGGCGTTTAGAACTCACTCAAGAGCTGAACTTGTTAAACAAATGCCATTTCCAAGGCTTTAATAAAATATACCTTAACATTTACAGGTTTCCATATAATTTCAATTTGTATAAATTTCCTGTCCCATGAAAATATGCTTCGGAAGACAGCGATAAATGTATTCGTCATAATCTCGCAGGAAACTAATAAGTTCCAGGTTAAATTTATATAATGGCTTTGGAAACAGGACGCCTGCTAATTTAATTAAAATTGCTTCCTGAATAAATCAACTTATTTAAGTGCTCAAGCTCATCTTGAAGTTTATTATTTTGTATTAGCATAAAAATTTAGAGTATTAGGTTTGTTTAGCAAATCCCCTTGTCTAGTTTAGAATTAGCGTGGTAATTAAATTAAATATACAAGCATCTCCTTAACACCCTTAAAACCGACAAAATTGCATTTAACCTACGGAACAGTAAACCATTTAAGTTTGATTTAGCTTTATTTGTTAAGTTTCCAAAGTGTTTTCTCCTATTTCTCTAGCAGAAAAGTAATTCAACAAAATTACGTAATTAATTATCATTAACTATTAAAGCCTTCTTAGGCTCACCTTATATTGTTGAAATTTATCTTAGCGCGTTTTTCTTTTTTGTTTTTTAATACAGGTAGATATACGTATTCAGTTATTCTGTGAATCTAATAAAAAATCAAGAAAAACACGTAACTGAAAATAGTCCTAAGATACGACCAAGAATTTAATCTTTCAAGGCCAATTTCATAACTTTATTGAAAGTTATTTGACCTTACGAAATCAAATAAGTCTTGCAACCACAAAGGAGCTTGTGTAAACTTTTTCCTTTCTGAGGGTTATAGCTCTTTATTCTGTATGTTACATTTTACTGGTTTTCTTAAGTATTTGCCTAGTTCCTCTAATCTAATTTCACCTATGTCATTTTTCGTCTAGTTCAATTTTTCAATTTCTTCTTACAACTTAGTTTTTCAGTTCCAAGCTTAGTTATTCTTTGACATTGATCTTTGTGTCATAGCCTTGCGTTACATATATAAATGACTCTACTTAAATAAGACGCTATTGGTGTTAAGAAGGCTAAACTCAGTTGGTAGCCTTGGGTGAGGATAGGGAGATAAATACAATAAAACACCAAGAAAAATATTTAACTCATCTATTAAAAAAATAATATCGTAAAGGCGCCAGTTTATTCAGAAGAAAAACACTACGAAAACAAATTTTTACAATTTCAAAAACACAATAAGAATAATTAATGAAATCAGCAAAAACAGATAATAAGCAAGTTAAATCTCACATTAGAAATATTTAAATATATTAATGTTTAATTCATGTTAAATTTTTTAAAAATTGCAAAAATGTTATTATTTAAAAACCACTCGAGTAAACATACAATAAATGTAATAGAATTTAAACTCAGTTTGCAAATACAAATTTTATAAAACACAAAAACATTATAATTATACTTTGGTGAAACAAATTTCAAAAACACAAGCTTAAGAAACGACCATTAAGGGTAGGAAAGAAACAGACTCACCAGGAAGGTTCGAAATTCTAGAATCTGCAAAAAAACAAAATACCCCTTTTAAGTTCTCTTTTTATTGCACACGTCTTTTACTTATATGACAAAAGGATTTACTAAAAAATTTAAACAATCAATTCAGCCAAAGACGACTTCGTCGGAATGCATTTCAGTGATATTTATTACTACAGCTGTAATTATAAGAAACAGATTAAATTTAAATGATTTAATCAAAATTGTTAAAATTTAAATTTAACGACGACTATGTTGAGATAGTAAAACATGTGGCCCAAGCGGGCAGCAATTACGCCAGAACCTCATCTTTCACGGATCAACCAGAAATTCACTTGAGCAAGATAAAAAGCCGATATGATCAAGAGTACAACAAATCTTGAGATGTCGTCACCTTCTACATCACAAATCTGACGTTGTGCCAAAAGACAATCTTCAACAACCAATCCTCAAAGTTTTAAGTGCGGGAAACAAGCTAAAGAAAATCGAAGAAAAAATTTCTCATGAGACCTAGAAAAGCAAAAACAAACCCGCTTACCCTTGCTAGGTTGAGGCTAGTTACAACTCAATAAAAACCTTGATGCATTCCTGTCACGAACGCTAAAGACGCACTACATAGGTGACGAATTCCGCCCCACTAAATCTGCCTAAACGCAAAGCACAATTCAAACACCCCAGGGACGAGCTCCCACCAATAGAAATATCGGTTCTTGAAAATTAAAAAATTTAACAAAGCAAGAGCCGACTTGGAAATGTAATTTTTGATACTCTATACTATGATCAAGTAGCAAGGATTAAAGAAATCCCAACTCTCACCAGAACATAAACATAAATTACAATTAAAGTAGAGAAGAAACCAAATAAGTTTTACAAATGAACAGGTATAGAAATCCCAACTTCAATTGAAAAGATCAACCACACATGGGCTACTTTTAAAAAACTATAAATTAAGAATTTATGTAACCAAATCACACTTATCCGAATATCAAAGGTAATATGTAGGGAAAATTGCGAAGTATTAATTAAAAATGAAATTCAATATGCAAGTCACTGAATCGTGATAAGAAGAATTCAATTCTTATCAATTTGCTAACAAGATCTATAAGAAAGTAACATTAACCAGAAATACAAGTCACAGCTGTGAAAGTTCAACATACTGCGAACATAAAGTTAAAGGTTGAAAAGATTATACCCTAAATAAATAAATTAGAAAAATTTATCAAACTTAAATTGATTTACTAATTAAAAAACCACAACAACATTAATCAACCCTTCGGTGTGAACTCATTTTTATCAAAATAAACCTCTCCGACAAGAGAAAACTATCGAAAAATACAAGAACACATTAAAAGCACAAATTAAATCTAGCCCATGTAGCGGAAGCAAAAGTGAACGTTACATTTTCTAATAGTTCAGGTAAATTAGGAAAATTTATAAAGTTTTACTACTTTGGGTAAATACTCGTTGGGGGTCTAGTAAACAGAAAACGAGAAGTTCTCCCCCTGGGTGGTAGCTTCCTCCTCCTTCCCCTCCCCCTCAGAAACAGCTTTTTTTCTATTTTTTCATTTTTAAGCAAATCCACTAGTTTTTCAAGGACGATCATTATTACACAAACTATTCTACGTCAAGTTCTGCACAAAAAAGGTCCTATGCAGGTTTTGGCTACGAGCTTCCCGTTTTGAGTAGCAGCCATTGGAAAAAAAAGTAACTCATAAGAATACGTGATTTTGACACATTTCTCACTTCGGTTGATGCAGAACTTGTAGAAGTCTTCCATAACCTCACGTATATGGTGGGTTGATGGGAAACCACAAATCCATTTGTTTAATACACTTTCTGTAAAACTTTTTCTATGAGATACACCTCCAACACTCTTCATGTTCTTTCTGAAAGTTTATTCTATCAACATTAACGGTACGCCGAACTGTGAAAAAACTTTCTTTTGTGACCTTGGTGAATTCATCTTTGTTCGATTGTCTCCTTCAACCTCTCCAAGTGCTGTAGGTATAGCTGACAAGCTTTGGAGTATAGAAAGTGACCTGTGGCATGGAATATGAAAAGCATATATGGAGTCTCCAATCATCTATGCACTTTACCTAAATAAAATGCAATGCCAGAGAAACAAGTTCACAATATTGAATCCACAACTTGGAGGTTTTTGCTCTTTGCTTGATGCTATCCACGGCGTGGTTTATCTTTTTCTTCGGTTTATTTACCACTTGATCATTTTCCAAATTATCAAACGATGGGGCGTTCGTCTTAAAATCTGATAGGATTCTTCTAACATACTCTTTGTCTTCAACTGTGATAGCCAATTCTTCCAATATTATAGATAACAGAGCCCCAAGGGTGGCAGAATGAACCTGAGTAGCTCTAGCGTATGCATGACCCTTCAGTATATGAGGGACAGAAGCGGGAGCATAAACAGTTTCCCACTGTTGTGAAAAACCACTTTCTTTCGTAATGAACCCAATGAAACTAAGATACGACATTAATAAACGAAAACCTTCTAATCGCATATCAGTGTTTGAAAAAAAAACATTTCCACTTTGAGTTTTCCTTTCATGTATAACAGTTGATCCATTGTGATAAAACACGCCTGATGATTGGACCTCTTCGTTTCTTCAACTGCATAAGCTAAAGGAGTTACTATTGTGTTGAAGTCTGTTGATGATTTGTTGATGAATGGAAGTGACACAGTATAAGGCTTATTACTGGAAGTAATTTTCTCCATAAAACCTTGCCATGCAAGAATGCAGAAAACTTTCCAAAACTTTCCTACCAACCGTGTAACATCATGGTTAGGAAGTGCTGCAGCTTCTGTAAAACTTCCCTCTGTGTATAGGTTTTCAGAGCTAATCCTTCGATTCCAACTCGGGCTTTTCTTTGAAATATTTTCAGTTTCACTTTTTAGGCAGCTACAGTCTCCACAGATTTGGGTATGACAGTAAGTTTTGGAACTTGTTGGTCTTACAGTGCATTACCTGGAGTAATTTACGTTATTCTACCCACGACGTGGAATGTGCCTTTGCCTGTAAGCGTAACGATGTTGGGGTCTGCATTGTCAAAATAAAACTGTGAAAATCAACCATGTTAAACCAAAGGATTCCATGACTGTACAGCGAAAGCTTCAAATAAGGCTTCACTCTTGTAGCTGCTGCAAAACTGTATTTGAGACAGCTTCAACAATATTTTGTGATCCCACTTTTCGGAACAATTATACAGCTAGACCAAGTTACAGAGGAGAGGTAAACGAGCGTGGCCTTGTCGCTAAAATAGCTATTTTTCACCTCAAAGATTCACCATTGTCTCTGCATGCTTCACCAAATGTTTTCAACGTTTCAGGAATCATATATTGTGAGCATACAGTAAAGCTTGTAATATCAGGATAGGCAAATGTCTTGTAAGGTGTCATTCGAATGTTCTCTTGGACGATTTTATATGCTGCTTTTACAGAGGACTCCATTACCATATCGCTCGATTAGTCTTTTTTAAGTGTTTTCTTATTCATCAAGACCTCATTTGGTAGGCACTCATCAATTTTTTTCAGCAAATCATTTAAGAGAAATGGCATTCTTCAGAAGTATTAATGAAATTGCAAAGTTCTCCAAACGCAGAGTCAAGATTTTCATCATCTTTTTTGGGTTGATGTTGGATTAGAAGCAAGTTTAGCATAGCAGTCTTGACGATAACGAGCTTCTGCTGCTACCAAACACAAGACACTGCTGATGCGCTTGGCAATTTGTTTACCAATATCATCATCACGTATGGTACATTTTTCGAGCTAGTTCATATTCATAAATTGCAAGTGATTCTAGTCCAGTTTTCTATTTTCTGGGCGTTTACTCTCAGTAACTGTTAAACATTTTGGTAAGATTTCCTCTTACTTGAACAAACATAAAAAGTTATTTTTATTGAAATTAAATACACCGAATTATGCAGGTTTGTGCAAGTTTGGCAGTAAAGGTTACGTAAGCAAAGTGTGTTTTAATTTGTCATGGGATATGGCAGTAGATCTTTAAAATTTGGAATTATGCCTTGTAATAATTTTCAGGGTTTTCTTTGCAAGCTACATCTTCTCATCGTCTAAAAAAAACGAGATTAACATAATTTCAGAACTTGGTTTATTAGTAATTTTGTTTTTCTCGCCCAAGCTGATTTGGTCTGTCTTTGAACCGATATATGATTGAAGTAACGTAACTTAGTTTGATCTAAATTAGCTTAGACAGAACTTGAGCTAAATTTAATTTGACTCTACCGCTAGCTATATTCCTGTCGATTAGACACATCAATCTCTGACTTTCAGTTAGGTAGCAGGCATATTCTTTAGTTTGATTATGAGCTTATTTTTAGTAGGGTATCTATTATAATTAGACTGAAACAAGATTTGACTAAATGAAGTAGGAGAGGAAAATCGAAAATATTATGACTTAGCTAAATTTGTTTATCTAATACTTTTCGAAAACAATGAACTCTTTTCGCACAAGTCTTTATTTTTAGTACTTGATTAGTTTCACTTCAAAAGAAACATGAAAGTTTTAAAAATTGCAAAATATTAGCACATTTTCTACTTCAACAATCATCTCGAACTAAACAGAAAAATTATTGTGTCTCATTACAAACTGATTTGACAGTCATAAGATAATACCAATAAGAAGTCATTAAAAAAACATTCAAGCGTAAACCGCAACCAAAATTCTATTCTTGGAAAAGTATCACCTTTCAAGCTACTACCTACAGGAAAAATAATTAAATACAGTTCATAATCACTATTTCTTTGTAAACCTAAGAATGTTCTGCGTGTCGAAAAGAATTTCTACAGCTAGTCGAAAAATGAAACCCATTTAGATTAGATTACGTAATGGCACATTAACCAATTAATTCAATTCTGCATTATTTTTTAAATCATTCATGCCAGAATATAAAAAAATGTGTTGATCTTTTTTAATAAATTTATTAGATGCCTCTATACCCACCGCGTGAAACAGGTACGTATTTGTATTATTGCTACTTACTTAGAAATTTTCGCTTAACCGATATATTTCCCTAAACGAATGCAGTTTGCAAGCCTAAGAATTAATATGTTTTACTCTGCAGTGATAGTTCTCTATTCTCCCTTCTTATTCTAACATAATAATATAAGAAAGCCCCTTTCTAAACCTAGTTTATTATTCACCAAGTGTATAGCTTGCACTATTTGGATACGACACGCACATCATAATAAAATCCATAAAAGAACCCCTAAGAATGTTAAACTTAAATCTCCAAAACTTAAATTTATCACTGCCGTTGAATTATTTTCCATATATTAATTTAAGGATATGGCATCTATAAACAGCATTTCAGTGGTGTGTTATACATACTTATGTGATGGAGTAAATTGCTTAGAATTATTTACAGAATTTTTATTATCAGGGTGTACTGCTAAAGATAATATAGAAATGTAGTGAAACTAACGATGACAAAGCTATTAGTTAGAACTCTACTCTGGCTTGTTCAGAATACTAATAATAAGTATTTCCAGATAGCAGTATCATGAAAATGTATTACTACAGTTTAGGTTTATACAGTTAGTTTCATAGTTGGTGAAAGTATTAATCAGGTCAGATTTCCACACAACTATCAGGTTAGTTTCTTTGCATGCATTTCAAGTATTTATTGTTCGATTTGATTGTATCTCGTGTGACTGAAAATGATAGTAAAACCTCCGAAAGAGAAAAATTTCAAATATGTATCTTAATTCGAGAAATGCTAAAAACAGGTAGAGGCCAACTACATAAACGAATAACACATCGTTCAATAAGTCCCGAGACTAACAACGAAAACAACATTTTTTTTTCAAAAATCATTTTTATTCATCAATATAATCTCCTTTTAGAGTGATACAATCTTTCCAACGCCTTCCCAACATTTCTATACCATGTTTATAGAAGGATTTATCCTTTGCTTCAAAATAGGCTTCAGTTTCGGCAATGACCTCCTCATTCGAGCCAAATTTTTTTCCCTGGAGCATTTTTTTGAGATCAGCAAAGAGCCAGTAGTCGCTGGGGGCTAAATCTGGCGAATACGGGGGGTGGGGAAGCAAATCAAAGCCCAACTCGTAGATTTTTGCCATTGTTTTCATGGACTTGTGGCATGGTGCATTGTCTTGCTGAAAAAGGATTTTTTTCTTCTTCATGTGCGGTCGTTTTGCTGCGATCTCCTCCTTCAAACGTACCAACAAGTCAATATAATAATCACTGTTGATCGCTTTACCTTTTTCCAGGTAGTCAATGAAAATGACGCCATGTGTATCCCAAAAAACAGACGCCATGACTTTGCCAGCAGATTGCTGCGTTTTTGGACGCTTTGGGCAGCTTTCGCCAGCCATGCGCCACTCAGATGATTGCCGATTCGACTCCGGAGTGAAATGATGTATCCATGTTTCATCCATGGTCACGTATCGACGCAGGAAATCCTTTTTATTGCGAGTAAATAGCGATAAACAGCTCTCTGAATCGTCGATTCGTTGCTGTTTTTGTTCCATTGAAAGCAATCGCGGCACCCACGTGGAAAAAACCTTTTTCATGCTCAATTTTTCATGAAGGATTGTAAATACGCTTCCAGATGATATCTGTGTCATTTCTGCAATCTCACGGACCTTTACTTTGCGATTTTTCATTACGATTTTGAATACTTCACTCACATTTTCCGGTGTAACGGCTTCCAAAGGCCTACCCGAACGTTCCGCATCGTTTGTGTCCGTACGACCACGTTTAAACTCAGCATACCAACGACAAATCGTTGATTTGGATGGAGAGGAGTCCGGGTAACGTTTCTCAGGCCATTGCTGGGCTTCTACGGTGTTTTTATCCATTAAAAAACAATGTTTTATCAACACGCGAAACTCGCTTTGTTCCATTTTTCAAACAAATTACAAAGTGACTTTACTCTAACCTCGATAACTCTGCTGTTTGTGGTCCAATCGACGTGAAGTTTTTACACGTTTCATGTGAAGGTTCGCACTCTAGGGAAACGTGGCTAGTTTGGTACTACTAGCACCATGTCTGGGTTAGTCTCGGGACTTATTGAACGATGTGTTATATATGAGATTATCAAGAGAATCTGAGAAAAGAGCGAATGGCTAAAAATTGGTTGAAAACAAGCTACAGAAAAGGAGACAAACTACAATGTGAAAATTATAGAGGAAGTGCCTTGTTGGAAACATGCACAGTGTCTAAGGAACAGGCTGAACGAATATGCAGAAAAGGAACTGGGTGAATATCAGGCAGGATTTAGATATAATCGATTGGTAATACACCACATTTCCTCCTGAAAGAAATATAAACAAGTTGGTACGAACATATTTAAATACATCCTGTGTGTATTGTTTGTGGACTTCAAATAGGCATATCACCGAATTAACAGAAAATAAATGTACCAAGCAACGAGAGAACTGGGAATACCAAATAAGTTGATTGCCCTCACAAAAAAGTAGAAGAAGGCCTCAGATAAGGTATCCCGCTATCGACAGTACTTTTTAATTTAGTTTTAGAAAGAATAATCAGGAAGAGTAAGAATGAACATTAATGCTTAGTCTTTGCCGATGACTTGACAATAATAGAAAAAAAAAAAGAAGAAAGAGCTAGCACGAATTATAAGAAAAATGGCGAAGAGGCAGAAAGGTCTGACTTAAAAATAAATCAACAAAGAACATCATACATAATAATGAGAGATACCTAGAAAGAAGCGAACTTATACACCATATTGACAATGCAAAATGGGCAGGAGCACAGATTTCGAAAGTTTAGGGATTTGAGGTATTTAGGGGTCGAAATTGAAGAAAATGGAAAGGAAGGCCAAGAATAGCCAAAAAAAAAGCCAAAAGTACGGAATGCTGAGACCACTAATGAGATCTAAATTTGTTTCAAGAACAAATCTACAGGACAGTGACACAAGCTACAGTCACATTTATGCATGTGAAACGTGGGTATTAAGGAAATTAGATGAAGAAAGACGAGAATGTTAAGAGCAATATCTGGTGGAGTTAATACAGAGAATAGTTGGAGGAGAAGAACAGACGACGAGCTTGAAATTCTGTACACTGAACCTAAAATAACAACATACAAGAAAGAACAAAGGACAAGTAGAAAGATTAGAAAATAATAGAATGACCAAAATGGCGTTCAGCAAAAAGCCGATAGGGAAGAGAAGAAAAGGAAGATCTCGGAAAAGATGGTTTGAAAATGTAAAAGACTTGCAAAAATTATCAGACAGGTTGATTTTATTTTATAAAAATATTTTTGTCAGTGTCAATTCTCGACCGTCATTTGTTTTTGAGTGATGACGTCATCGTGGATTTTTACATGGCACACTTCGTGTATTTTCACGGATTTAGGTAGAAGATTTTCTTTTAATTGCAGAGATGTAACATTTGATAGTCTTAACTTTAAAATTAAAAATCGTTTGCGAACCAAACTCTAAGTAAGTCGGATTGACTAAGAGCGGTTCACCTCGGAAGAAATTCCTTGTTTATCTGCAATAGGCTGAACAACGTAGAAACTGAATCACAGAGTAGGGACAGAAGGCAAGAATATGTGTATTAGAACATTTCCCGAAGAAGAATATTCACCAAAATGTGTACTCCCACAGTTAAACATCTAATCCCTGTTGTATGGGATTGCATGTTTGTTCAAGACATTGGTCGACTACATATCGTATCTAAGATGATGTGAAGTGTTGCAAGACAAAATGCTGCTTATTGGAAAAGACCTGTTTGAAGAAGATTTTATTTTCTAGGACGATAATACATCTTGTCCTAGGACAAGATGGATTCAATCCTGAATAACCATTAAAATTAACAGATTAAACTGTTCGGTGCAATTCGACGATCTTGGTTCCATAGAAGACTTATGGCAAAGGATAGTAAGTATCAGATCTAAAGATGATCTAACAATAAAGCCAGTTAGGGAAACTAGTAGATTTCGCGCCAAAACGATACGGATTGGTTATCAAGTAATATTTTGTGTAATTTTGAAATTGTTTAAATGTTTAGATGTTTGCGACCAAAATAGCCATATGGCGCATGCCAACCAAATTGATCTACCCAATTGTAAATAGGTGACAAAGAGATTAAGAAACCGGGCCCAAACAACTCCACAATCAACTCAAGTATATCAAAGCAAATACAAGACAAATCACCTAGACGACGACGCCACTTCGCAAAGCTATGATAAAGATCCAATATATATTATAATTAATATGAGGAAGACAAAACCACCAGATAATAGATAAAAATAAATTATAAAATAACGATACATTTTTGCAATAGATATCTAGATTTAAACTAATTTAGGCGTCTATTGTTAAAATTATTATAGTGATTGTATCATTTATACATAGTACACAGCAATATTGATAAGCATGAAAATGTTAAAAATAATTACATTTTGAAAAGGTAATTAATTTAGAAGCTGAAGGATTACAAATATTAAGTTTTATTGTAGGTAATTTTAGTAGAATAAAGTGTTAATTGTAAGTATGACATCCTTTTATCCCTAAGAGAGCTTTAATGAGTGTGGGGCTATGTAACCTCCCTAGCGACTGACTCTGAAATTCTATTAACAGTTTATAAAGTTAAATATGGCTCAAAGCATATATGCAGAGTGTTGAAGTCGCCTGAATAATTTTTTAAATCTTTAAATGACTTTCATTAAGTTTAAAATCTGGATTTACTTCAAAGTACTTTTAGTTTCTTTACATATTTTAAAATGTTTGCTATTAAATGTTGTACATGCTGTACCTACAAGCAGTATTTAGTAGCGCATTAATGTATTCTTGGTGCCCTATATTTTAAATGAAAACATGTAATTTATATTTTTTGTTACTATTAGCTTACATTTTTCTTTTAAATTGCCTATTATGTAAGTTTTTCTCTTTACATCTCCATTAGTGTCCTTAAAATTTAATATCTTCTTTTAGTTTTTCTTTTATCTGATCCCTCTCTTGTAGCTTAGTTAATATAATGTAATTCAGTAATATTCCTTTTGCAGCAGAATTCTTTGAAAGTGCGTTGCTTTTAAGCTTACGTAGTTAACTATAATTTGATTTAAAAATTCGTATACAGAAGACAGAAGCTTTGGAAAGAAAAATATAAAACTGAATTTTGGAGAAATTATTACAAAAGATTCTAATAAATAAACCATGGAATTCTTTAGTTTTAAGAAGACATAAGACCTTATCTTACATGATATTTTAATAATTTAACTGAAATGTCAAAAATGGTAAAGTCTTTTTGTAGTAGACAAATGCGTAACTGAATAAAATTTAGATTACTATTAATTTTCATAAAATTAGAATCACTGTTTCAAAACTAGTTGTGCATAATCGATATTTATCGATAGGGAATTTAGTTTGAATATTCAAGACAAAACGTTTTCCACTGGAATATAAAATATTATATAAGCAGCTGTTTCGACCTTATTAGATCTCGTCAGTGAAGCCTTTCTTGACATAGAAACCAATGTTATGCTGGTAAGCAAATTTAAAGACTTGATTGCGATACATACATATATCAAGGTGTGTAGGAGGTTCTTAGCTCAAAAACTGAAATTAACTATAATAAGTAGTTTTACCAAAAGTGTAGCTAAATTATCATGAATCAAGTTGAAAGAGGTCAAGGTCACATTAATAAACTTGATAACTACATACTAGTATAATTATTATGTATGTCTACCACGATAATAATTCATAAATTACCATAAACCATAATTGAAGTTGTAAAATCAATACTAACTAGTATACTAATAAATATAGTAAAGCTCATGTTACATAACGATATCACTGTAACAAGTAAAAAAAACTCTTTTTCCACTAGGTAACCATTATGAGAACAATCAAGCTTAAAACTAAGATGCGTAGGGTTATGTAAATGCATACTTAAATAAAAAGGTCTAAGATTACCAGATACCACTAACAGTCCACACTGTTTCACATTTGCTTTACTCATAAATTTCAACGATACCGTAGTAAATCTAACTTAAGGCGCCTGAAATTTTCCTGATAATCAATTCACGTCCCAAATTAAAATTTTTTTCGGACCTAAGCAAAGTCTAAAGTTAAAACAATATTCGCTTGACGGTCCTACCATATACTATTCTGCAAGCAGGTCTTCAAATGTTAATGTTGTAATAGAGTCAGAACTCAAATATCGAAGATTTGGTTAGGATAGCCAAACTTTGCTGCGTCGGTAAACTTTAGTTTCGCATGCTTGAAATTAGGGGATCTCCGTACGAGTTTACGTAAAAGATTTATTATTAACCTTGTCAGGTTTTTCAACAGAAGATTGAATTTACTCTAGTTACGCAAACGAATATATCTTTTACCTTGTTACAGTATAAAATTAAATTACTAAAATGAAAACTGTTTTTTTTTTATTTTTGTTATTTTTACAAAATAGATTTTTTACATTAATTTTCTCATTGTTAGTCAAAGCAAGAAAATAACAGTTTGAATATTTTTAAGAATCGAATTTTCGTGTTAAGTATTTGGACGTGTAGACAATTAGAAAGGTATAGAATAACCATCTTGAGAAATCGACGGAAAGGTCTATATTTGTGCTCTAAAAGCTTTCGTGTAAAGAATACCGCTTCAAATATTTTTTGTGTGTTTGTATAGTTTTTTGTTTTATTATTTTTTTATGTATTACAGAAATAAAGGCATTATTAGCAGGGTTTTCATTAGGCAAACCATTAATGAATGAAATCAACTTTTTATGCGTTCTTCGTGCCTTACACTGACATGACTGTTAGGTCAATTTGAGAATCTTTCCATTAGATCAATTAACTTTATCGATTAAGTGGAGAATCCGTGAGCAACTACTTAATATTTTTTGTTTTTTCGTTTTCGTTTTATTAATTTATTTATTTAGTCTCCTTCCAAATATATTTCTTAGTAAAACTCGATTATTGGCTGTACTTAAACCGTTCTCGGCCGAGGCCGATTTTTATTTATTTATTTATTTGAAGAAAACGTATTTTGTTCTAGAAAATAACAAAGAAATAACAAAGACAGATAATAAAATTGACTAGGTTGACGATAAATCCTTTTACATTCAATTTTGTAGTCCTTTTAAAAGCAAACTAAAACCATTATTTAATATTTACTTTGGACTTGTCAACTAAATATTTCAAACCTTTACTGTTAACATCCACAATCGGAATAATAAATTGGACTGTCATCAAACTTAATGTGAACAAAAACTTTATGTAGGTCAAGGTGTTGTTCTATGGTTGATTTGCACATGCGGGCCATTTTTGGGCAAGATGAGGCGCTGGTGTGCCACTCCGCGCTTTGTCTTTTCGTCTCGGGATCGTATTCGAATACCAATGTTTCATCACCAGTTATCACATTGTCCAAAAAATTGGGCTCAAGCTCGACACATTTCAACAGTTTCTGACAAATCAACACACAGGTTTCCTTTTGTTGTCCGGACAAAACCTTTGGAACCAATCTGTAAATCGTCTGACACAATTAAATATACACTGAATTTTATGTGTATTCAACTTTTCGGAAATCATTCTTATACTCACACGTTGATCAGAGTCCAAAAATTCTTTCGCTTTTGACACATTTACCTTATTTCGGCTTATTGACGGACGTCCTGCGCGTTGCTTATTCTCGGCGTTCTTCTTTCCTTCTTTAAGCTTCTTGCGCCACTCGAAAGCTCGTGTTTTTGACACGGCATGCTCCCCGTAGGCTTCACGGATTATGTTAACAGTTCAGTTCAGCCTCGCGCACAACTTGATCGCATACCGCTGTTCAATCGTGATTTCCGACGGCACAATAAAACAACTACTCATTCCGGGCGCAATCCACACTGTGCAAAGACTTAGAAGCAACTGAGACAGATCTCGTCGTATAACTAGAATGTTCAATCAACGTTCTTGCCCAGGAAGGCTACTTAACGCATCATCCCCTTCGACAGAAAAAAATTAAAATCTCGCCACCACATTTCGCGCTGTAATGGTTGAAGTCAGGTGACGAACGGCATCGTTAAGCCGAGGGCTGTGACAGAAAGAGACTTTGGTGGCAGCAAACCTACAAACTCCATCTCTCAGGAAGAGTTGAATAAGTAGACAGTACAAGAAGCATGTGCCCCATATACATTGAAAAGATAGCTTGGCCGGTTAGCAAAACTATACAGAAAATAGGAAGGGATATATAACCAGCGACAACATATCGATGCCCCACACAAGACTGATTGAAACGGCTAGGTTTAGAACTCAACACGATATCTTTGTAGTCAACTTTCTAAAAGGAATCTAGAAACACGGGCTGTTCCATGAGGAAAAGATGAATTTGACCTGCCACCTTTTTATGGAGAATGTAACTAAATGTAACTATTTAGAATTTTTTGGTAATTAAGGTATTTTAAAATTGCCGCCATTCGCAAACCACTCAACCGATTGACGTCATTTTTTGTAGGCATACTCACAAAGGTCTGGGGTTTTGTTGACAAGTGTTTTGATCACAATAATGGCGACCTCGAAAACAACCTATTTGTTGGAACAAAGAGTGACATTGGTACGGCTCTGGTACCAAGATGGACAGAGTCCGGCGGCAACACTGAGAGCCTTTAGGACCGAGGTGGACAGACATTCGACCCTTAAAGCGGAAACCATCTCAAAGTGAGTAGTTAAAAATCTAGGCAAAAATTAAATTTTTACTCAATATTTTTAAAAGTAATTAATTGATTTCTTACAAAAACAACAATAGATTGATGGCCAAGTTTGACAGGTCCGGAAGTGTGTTGGATGACAAGGCAGGAATGGCCACCAAAGAGTTCACTGTCCGAACAGAAGAGAATGTGAAGCGCGTCAAACAGCACTTCGAAGAAGAGGCCGGTCCGTCGACACGAAGAGCCGCACAGATATTGGACATTTCGAAGTGCAAGCTCTGAGCTCTCGAAGTGTGACCCAAAGATTCGATTTCGCCAATAAATTCTTCGACCGCATCGAGAATGACAAAATGGATGTAAAGATGATTCACTTCACTGATGAATGCCATTTCCATCTCAATGGCTATGTTAACAAACAGAATTATCGTCATTGGGGCAGTGAACAGCCGCATTTCACTGTTGCGACCCCACTCCACTCTCAGCGAGTAACTGTGTGGTGTTCTGTGGCTGCCAAAAAGATATTCGGTCCGATATTCTTGGGCACCAATGTGACTGCAGTTGCCTATAAGGACCAAATTCTGAAGGAATTTATCAAAAAGGCCAGGCTCAATCGGATGGTTAACAATTATTGGTTTCAACAGGACGGTGCGAGACCTCATCGAACCCAGGAAGTTTTCGACTGTCTCAAGGAAGAGTTCGAAGAGAGACCGGAGGAGGCATAGACTGGCCACCCTATTCTCCCGATCTCAATGTCTGCAATTTCTTTCTCTGGGGTTATATCAAGGATATAGTCTACAAGAACAACCCTAAGACTATAGAAGAGCTCAAAAAGAACATCACAGACGTCATCAAAGGCATTACACGCGAAGTTATGGAGAGGTCAACCGAGGCCTTCGACACAAGGCTCCGCCACATTGTGACCAGCGAGGGTTCACACTTTGAAAACTTAATTCACTAAACCCCAAACATTTATCTTCAGAATAAAAGAAAAAATTTCATTTTTATCTCTTGTAGTTTTTTTTATAATCGATTTTTCAAAATTCCGCTACCGAATGGACCACCCAGTATATAGCATCGCAATGGAACGTTATTTTCTAAGAAGACGGGCGAAAATCGCAATGAGTGAAAAACACTGAAATAGCCTTATAAGACGGATATTACCAAATCAAGGAAAAGAACGTGAGAACTAGATGTAAACTGAAGAACAACATTAGAAAATTAAATAGTTTAGTAGTTAATTATACTGGGTGTTTTGACGATAGGTGCTACTTATTCACACAGCGCATGATACTCATTAAGGTAATTGATAAGTTCCTACAGGCATTCGTTTTGGAAAGTGTTTAGGAATACGGGTCTATTCTTCCTGATAGCTGTATCTGCAATAAAATTTTGTAAAATTAGTATCATATTTTTGAAAATTCAGTTTTACTCGAGAGCAGTGTATCTTGGGTAAAAGGGACACAAATGATTTCTTCTGCACAGTTTTGTTTAGACTTATTCGATTTTGTTTCAGTGCCTTAACATATTTTTTTTAGAAGAATGAATACCTTTTCACTAAATATCCGTTTCTGACTTTCTGATGATTATATGGCCTGTGGAGGTTTATGAAAGAGTGGAGAATCAACAAGTTTTAAGTTGCACTTGAATAGTTGACTTCCTATATCGCGGATGACCATTTACAACATTTTATTATTTTATAGTTGATACAACACACCATTTTAGCAATAATAGGTATTTTCAAGATAAATAATTTCCAATATTTTTTAAGAAAAAAGATGGAAAATTTTTTTCTTTTCCAACTATACCACGGCAGACCGAGAAATTCAATGAATCTTTAAAAAAGGTAAATTTAATTACGTAAAAACAGTTTCATATAGAACCTTCAGTACTACACTTTTACCGTTATCTACAAATAACTGCAATTAAAAAAAAACATTTAAACGACATTCACCTTCTTTTAGTATGTCCCTTTTTGTCACCCTGTATGTGTAGTGGTCTATAAATTTAAGCTACATGATATGAAAATCCTTTTTTATTTGTTTATGGGTTCATGACTATAATCATAATCGTTTTTTAGTTGTTGCCACAATTTTCTGTTTTATGTATATAAAATGCGGTTTTAATATGTAGGTGAAATGATTAATTTTAACGGCCGCATTAAGGGGGACTTTTTCGTATATAAATTTAGTGACATACGCAATCAGATAAACAAAACATAGTTAACAGGTTGGTTTAATTAAAAAAATACATACAAAAAACCGCACTTTCCGGGTATTCACAGATAAAATTTACATAAACACATTTTCCAGCTATTTCGCTTGCAGTAATTTACTATTGAACCAGAATTAGGTAGCGATTTTTCAGCTCTCCAAAGACCGCAACATCGAACACCGAATTGATTTCTAAATACTCAATTGCAATTTTTCGATTTCTTTTTATCATTCATGAATTCAAATCGTGGGTCTACTAACTTTATAGGTGGTTAAATGCAACAACTATAAGTTTTTTCTCAATAAATTAATTAGTATTAGGGTAAAATGCAGTCTTAATTTTCTCTAAATTTAAGTTTACGAGCAAACTTGAGAAGACTGCCTGGTTTATGAAACGGTGGTGCAATATTTTTGAACCTAAATGGGAAACGCGTTGAGGAAACTTGATATTTAGTTAGGTCGCTTTTGTGTAACAAACTTCCATTTTGGTTTTTGGGGATTCTCACTATTTTCAGGTAAAATTCCTTTTATATCTTTCTAAAAATGGTTTTCTGTCGGCATTTCATTTAGTTTATTTACGCTTTATGAACAGGAAAATTTTGATTGCTTTTTATTTTTCATTTACGCTTACACGAGTAAAATTGAAAATAAATTTTAATTAATTAAACGTTGAAAGCGATGTTAGCCAAAAACGCGTTTCAATTTTTTATTAGATTTATGGTTTTGAAACACTTTCGAGAAAACCGCACACTCACTTAAAGCCGTACCGTTTGGTAATAAATAATTCAGTCATTCCTGGCATCATAAATAACAAAGAAATAGTGGCGAATATTGCATATAGAACGATTCAGTTTTCATGAATAGTATTGAAATTTACTTATTATACCAAATAGAGGTTATACGTCTAATATATTCAACCGAAACTAGTGCTCAAATCTATTTTTCTCGCTTCATTCGTACTTTTCTTTCAACCCAAAGTGGAATGGAAAATTAGATTTTTTTCTTTTCTCATTTTTTATTTATTAATCTAATGACATGATTTTAAGTAATTTGATGCCACCTACAACCTTTGTCAAATTAGAATAAAGTGGGATGGTTTCATTGTAAAGTGTTGTATATTTGGGGGGCTTTAGTAGGGCGGAAAAAATTTTTCAGCTTAGCAAACTCTTTGCAGTTTTAAATTAAGCTAAACAAAAACTGACATATTCAATTCAATTTATTTAATACTAACAATAAATGATTGTTCAAGCTTAAAATGCATATTTCCTATTTCAATAGTCTCTGTTTCTTCCTCTCCTCTATCCTCTTCTTTTGGCTTCCATTTTACTTTTCTCAATCTCGACCAGCCTCTGTCTTCATTGGGTTAAGTTACTTTTAGTTTTGTTTGTCTTTTCATCTTCATTCATTTTCTTTGCTCTATTTCTTCTCTTCCATTTTCTTAATTGGGTGAAATATTGATTATAATATGATAAGAATAACCCTGGAAAGAATTGGGTATTCACGCTTTTTCTTTCTATGGGGGCACTTTAGTTAGATTAGGTGTTCTGTTACTATGCCCAGAAACAAGTTCTATTAATGGCACAAAAGTTAGAAAACGCAGATTAACAAAAATAATCGCACAATGTATTTTAGTATTTTAAATACTAGCTGTAATGGCAGCTAAGACAGCGATAGAAATCCGTGGTTCATTAAGTAATTAAGTGATCATAAGAACGCAAAGCTAACTTCCAAATCCTCCTGAGTTCCAAGTACAAGAATAATTGAGATTTGCCATAGGAGTTATAAAATAAATAAATGAAACTAAAAACTTAAAAATTTATATTAGTTTTTGTTTTCAATTTGAGCCTAGTGAATTTGACCTCAGATTCAAGAAACTCCAGGCTCAGACTTACGGAGTTCATTAGAACAGCGTTCCAATATACATAGCTTCGTCCTGTTTGTGCCACTTAAACTACTTATGCGAAGTGCATGGGTGGCAATTAAGCAACTCATAGACCGATTTAGATCTATTTGCACTTTTTATGCACATTATATTTGCACTCTTTTACATGCTATTTATAGTTTTTTATTTGTTACATAGAACAAACGCAGATAGATAAGACTGGAACTAAAAAAGGCAGCAGCTTCACTAAAACAATGAGCAAGTTAAATGGGACACCATGCATTTTAGTGAAATCGCCAAAGCCAAAATAACGTTCTGCTGGTAACACAGCCAGTACAGTTTACCACCTGAGTGATTGACAAGGGAGAAAAATAAGTTTTTATCAGACCAAGCTGACTCATTCAAGCATTGATGTAACGTTCTCTTCAAGATTTTGAGAAAAAGATCTAGAATTAATTAAAACGTTAAAGAGTTACACCTTGGTCGATCTGCTCGTCTAAAGGAAAGGAAAATTTCCAAATTAATAAAGCAACTGAGAATATTAATGGGCTCATTTTCAAATGTGTATACAGTTTCAGTTTCTGTTTAACAGAAGCGGATAAAATATGAGACAACCAAAGCGTCAGCTACTCTTAAGCAATTATACTAGAATAAGATAAAAGTAAGCAATGCAGTACAGTGTTATGATCTTTCCTTATTCTCTTATTTGAAGTTTGCCGGGATTGACAATGGTAAAATATTTTCGTTTAGGATATTTAAGTAAAAGAAGTTTTGTACATCAATAGGGTAGATTGAAAGATGTGGAATCAAATCGTTAAACGCATACTACATAATGTATTGCCTTAGAAACTCTAAATTGGCATTACCAGTAGAAAGAATTTAAAAACCAATCATTTATGGTGCTCAAGATTAGAATTTCTTTGAATCTTAAATTTTCTCTATAGAACTGGAGATTTTTGGCGCCATTTTGAGCTAATCTTGGTTTAACTAATTTCAAGATCTAAAATGAAAGAGAGTCAATGGTTATCATAAATGAAGTCTTTTGAATTCTGACTGCTAGTTGTGGTAGTTACATTTTGACTATTCATTGGCTGGCTTCTTCAATTCCCATTTTCAATTTGGAATGTCTCTAACAAATTATCAAGAGAGATCTTCTGTGTGTCGACTATTTTTTCTTGGTTTTTGTTCTGGTTCTATCTTTCTTTTTTTTGGGTTAGCCTTTAGTTTATTATTATTTTATCATTTTTAGCCCAAAAGTATTATCTTTCTCATTTCCCTAAATTATACAGATTTTGTTAAATATCTTGGTTTCCAGTAATTGTAGAAGTTCTACCCAAGATCTGTTTTTCTCTTTTTCTTGCTCAAGTTTCACTTGTTAGATTGCGTAAATGACGTGTTTTTCTTCTTCTTCTTGTGCGTTCAATAAAGTCCTCTTGGTGTATTTCAGCTTGGTATGGTTAACTGCCTGCCTACCAATAATTACGAGGATATTATCGTTTTAGACAGACTACTTTGTGCCCTTGCCTGGGACATCTTTATAAATTATGTTTTAGTAATCTTGAAGTAACAAAAATTAAATTTTGCTCGGTCACAGATTAATAAAGAATAGAGATATTGGCATCTACAAATGGATTTTTGTTAAGTTTCTGATTCCTGTAATTAAACTACCTACTAAGTAAACGTAGAAGTACCAATATCAGTAGATAATGGTCTGTTTCAGAAGACAAGGAACACAATTATATACATAATAAAGATGTGACCTAATGGAGTTCCAGTGATCGTGTTAGCTAAAACCACGAAAAGCAACTTTATTTGGATGTTTTCTCGGAAAGATTTGACTTCTACGTAGAGATTACCAAAAACATGAGATGGTTGTCGCCATCAATTCACCAACTATAAAAACAATACTTGTCGACCTTGTATTTTGACCAATAGCGCAACAGCGTACACAACCAAAAGCTAATTACCGTTATAGTTTCTAGAACCTTTCTCCATTGAAGTTGTTATTTGAGTTCTGATTATCAATTTAGATTTATCCCAGCATCTAGTTTGGGCATAAACATATCCAATTCTCGCTTTGAACGGAAAAGACAAAATTGTAACTGTTTGTATAGTAAACTTTAGATGGTTTTCTTAGTGTGAACCAACAATAACCCTTGCAGATCCTAAAGTCTCCATCATAGCCGGAATCTTAAAAAACATACTAGGAGAACAAAATATCAAAAAGTGTTGAATGTTGAGGTTACCTACTACTAATAGTATGTTGTCTAGAATAGCTGTCTGGTCTTGGTGAAACTTTAAACGGGTTTTAGATTTTGATCTCTGAGAGCTGTTCTTAAAATATAAATTGCACCGATTTAACATCAACAAAAGGCTTGGAGCCTTGGATCTCTGGAAAGATTACTCCACAAACCTGGAAGTAGTAGACTTGAAACAGACAAAAATAATTAAATAAATTATGGTTCTTTTAATAAATGCCTCTCAACGGACAGAATGGATTATAGCTGCTAAACAATGTTATAACATCAGTTGAAAAAGAACTGTAAACTACTGTCTCAGAAATTCAAGCAGGAATCCTTCTGATATTAAAGCGTTCTGAAGCTTTTAGAGACCGTAATGGCATCACATATTTTCCTACATTGAGACCCTTGCTGATACTTGTATAAAGTTGCAGGAACATAGAAACAGAAGAGTGATAAAAGATGGCAATAAAACCGTCCAGTCTCTCAGCAAAAATGATCTCAAATACCTTGTCTAAAACCTTGAAAAGGTCGATTGGTCTCTAGGAAAGCGTGTCGTTGTGGTTCTTCTTGGAACTGAAAAAGAGAATAACCCTGACTTTTCCAAGAGGAGAAATAACCGCAAAAATAAAGACAACTTTAATTAATAGTACATAATGACGCACTGCCTCGCTAAGGTTTGATAAAAAACTATCGTATGTGGCACGTAACAGAACTCATTACCTAAGTTATTATGTTACGATTATTTATTTACAGTGAAAGCTTTCATATGATGATAAAACCTATTTCTAATAATAAAACAAAACACATTTACTACATAGTTTCACATACAGAAAATTACCGTTTCAAGTACAATATTGTTTATTGAGATTCAAACTCATTTTTGTATTATTCCTCTTTTTTGTTATTAAAATATAATTTTGTCCTTGGATTAACATCATTAGATTCTTTATCTCCAAAAAACAGATCATACTAATCGTTTATCGATTTGAAATTTCCAAACTTTACATAAATATTGAATCTAGGATATTTGATAGTCATACAATCATCAAATATCCGGTTATCGTTATGTATAAATATACATTTCACATAATACTAACAATGGTACACATAAATATTTGATACAAAGGCTATTGTCAGTATTACTTTGTATACAGTGAAGGAAGCGTAATAAAGATGACGTAATCCGTGGTGTATCCGCAACGTTAATACCCCCTACTAATGCTTCTACACGAAACTTTAGCGTACGTGTTAATTCCTAAAAGTCCGATAGCGATCATCTTGTTCGAAACTGCCAAGTTTTTATTGGCGTTAGCTTCCTTGAAAGCGCGACTCGCTTTGTCTAAATTCAATACAGTAATTAGGATGAATCTCGGCGTATAATATCAGCTTTGTTCCATTAGATATCATCCATTCTATTATATAGTTAATTTTGAACTTGTTTTATTAATAATAAAGCCATGAATTCGTATCATACCGTGTAGCGGTATTTTGACAAGATTACCGTAGGCGTCGAAGCCAAACTTCGATTACTTTACATGAACCCTGAAAATCAGATCATCTGAAGACGAAATTGGAAAGAGGGATATTAACAGAACTAGAGGCGTCTTGGTGAATGCCGCCCTGACTCAATATACTTAAGCAGATTTAAGAACGTAGATGAATTTATAATAACCCCAAGGCCTCCCGAAGAGATTACGAGATATTTATTAACCCTCTGATACGACCTGTTACCGGCACCTGAGAAAATTTCTCACCCCTTATCGAAGCGCGTTACCTTTTTTTTAGAAGACAGGAAAATAATCGTAAATCCTTAGATAAACAAAAACCGTCTAATAGGAAGAAAAGGAAATCGGGAAAGTTAATCGTTATTATTATTACATCCGAAATCCGCATGTGAAATTTTATTATCCGGTTGTATTCACCAAAATCGCTCATCTACCATATCTGTATACCCTTATATTGAAATACGGCTGAATTAATAAAAGATTATGCCGATTAAGCACATGGTGAATATGGGCCCTACGTATTCGTTCGACAAACGATAAACATTGCGGAATATCGAAGGGTGGTTTGCAGGATTTAACTTCCGCAAAACCAAACAACCGTTATCTGTCAAATTTCACGCCCCACTTCTTAAAAGTCTCCACGACGCCGAAATATGCCCTTTTAAAGAATTTGGTGCATGAGAAATAAGGCTATTTATAATACTGTACGCCAAATTTATTTATTAATGAAACATCTATAACTCACCTCAGTGAGTTATAGAATCTTAAATAATTCTGTTTACTGTATTAAGGATATTGACCATAAAAATCCTGCTCGTTTTACTGCAAATCAAGGAATACACGAATGTTCTACGAGTGATGACCGGCTCGTAAAACTGAAAGCCACTGCTAGACTGCAGAAGAATGAATAATGCAAATATCTAAAGTAATATTTGGAACGCGATGAGACCAGCAATGATATTTCTTTTTTGAAATCACTCTTTTCTGCACGGGTAGAAAGGAATGCTTAAATCAAGCATATACGTAATTTCAGTAATTATTTTTTAATGTAAGTAAAATAATTCTTATATCAAAACTATTGATTTGCACCAAGAAATGAAGAATGTTCCATTGAAGAAAATCATTTATTTAAAAAACTTTTTTATGGAAAAACTATGTTTGTTGTAAACAAAAGCTCTATCTAGGTCTAAGAAAGTATACAACATGATCCATCCGAAATAAAAAGATTGCCGCTATTTTCTAAAGCGGGACGTTGGCTGAATTCGTCAATAGACTTATTACGCTTCCTATTCGTATGCTGAAACTTCCTTCCAGCAAAATTATTTATTATTTAAAGTATTTCTTAATTTTGCAGACTATATCTGTGTGTGAAAGAGACAAATCATAAACTTTCTAATAAGACAATAAAATCAGGGAAATTAAGACGAGTACGTATATTACAGCAGCACTGTATAATCTAACATCGCTATCCTCGTCGTCATTATCTTCTTCTTCTGCCTTTAAATGTTGAGATCACTGTGTTATTCATTGTAGCACTTATTTCTATTTCTGTTTTTGGCTTTTAAAGGCTAAAGACATTCCTTTTCTTTCATTAACGTTTTCACCACGTAAGATATGGCTTTTCCCGAGCCTTTCTTTTCTAGTGGTATTAAAGCTACTACATTTCGATGTCAATTAATGTCCTAGTTGTATGCTTTAGCTTTATTATTATCTAGATAGGAATTTTCTAACGATATTGAAGTGCTGATTAATAGTCAATCCTACTAGTAGCTCAGTAAAAGAAGTTTTTTAGATTTCTGAATGTATAGTGATAAAGTGATCAAAGTAGTTAAAAAAAGGGTAAGTTTTGTTTCTAAGTACATAAAAGACCAACTGGAAGAAAATCAATTACTAATGTATTTGATGAAACGACAAGAGTCAAGTTGGAATTCTAAAAATCGCGCAAACTTATAGTAATTCTATAATGGCAAGCGTTGGCCATATCCTCAAACAGAGAATATTATCAAAATAGAACTGTTTTTGTAGTACAATCATAGTATCTGACATATGTAGTATGCAATGATGATTTCCGTATGCACATAAACAACAAGCTTACCTACTTCATCCTAAAAAAAGTATTGTCTTCAGAATCAGAACATTACAAGGGTTGAGCGCATAATATTGAAAAATACATCTTCTCACTTTCTCATCCTTCTTAGATGGTGTACTGAGTTAAATACTAAAACCATTAGTATTTTCATTCTTTTTTTATCACTGTATATTGAGCTATTGTCTGCAGATTATTCCCACTACGAGACGGATGATTTTTAGTTTTTAATTATTTAACACTTTGGGTTTATCTGTGTATCTTCTTCTTCTTCTTCTTCTTATACTTTTGCTATCGAATTTCTTGAGAGGTAGACTGCCAGCTGTCTCTCTTGATAACGTACGCTTTTCTATTCTGTTTACGTAGTTTTACCACTGTCTTTTTTTTGTCTATCCCATTTTACTATATCCTGTACTCCACATTGTTCCCTAATGTCGGTGTTTCGTATTCTATCTCTCTTTGTTTTGCCAACTATTGCTCTCAGTATCTTCATTTTAGCAGTGCGAAGCATCCTTCTTGTTCTACTGGTATCTTCTAGTGACTCCATACTGTAGGTCATTATCGGTCTGATGCAAGTTTTATATATTTTGACTTTGCTTTCTGTTCAAATGTATTGGTTAGACCATACGGCATCCCTTAGGCAACCGTATGTAACTGCTGCTTTATTGATTAACCCTCTCAGGTCTATTATTGGGTCGTGGTAGCTTGATAGGTATTTGAACTGCTTTGCCTGTTCTATGAGTTTATCCTCCACGACGAGTTTGCATCTCTGGCAGGGTCTTTGGCAAATGTGGTGCTTTTAATTTTCTCAGTAGATATGTTTATATTAAGCTGTCTACAGACTTGATAGAATTTAAAAAGTTCTCTTTGTAAGTTGTCTTTGCTTTCCGCTATTAACGCTGCGTCATCTGCGTAGCATACCAGACTAATTCTGTTATTTCTCATTCTGTATCCTATTCCTAGCGACTCTACTTCCTGTATAACTTTGTCTATTAAAAGGTTGAATAGAAACGGATTAAGGCTGTCTTCTTGTGTAATTCCACCTGGGGCTGGTATGTTTTCTGTGGTGTTCGCTTATTTTGATTTTTGTCGCGTTGTTTGTATTCAAATTCTTTATGACTTTCACAACGTTTGTCGATGTTCTTTTCTGCATCAGAGTCGGTATTATGTCGATAAGACTAACTTTGTCAAATGTTTCGCTAAATCGATGAAGCCGACATATGTCGGCGTGTTGTGCTCTATTGCTTTTTCTTTAATTTGTTTCATAATGAATACTGCGTCTGTGGTTGACCTATCTTTTCGGAACCACTGTTGTTCTTCTTTATTTGTTATCTGTGTTTCCAATTTCTCTTTCAGTATCCTTGTGAATAATTGCATCGTTGTATTTAAAAGAGTTATTCCTCTGTAGTTTTCTGGACACGTTTTTGACCTTTCTTAAAAATCGGTATTGTTGTACTGGTCTGTCAGTCTTTTGGTACCTTCTCTGTATCTAATATACAGTTCGTTCTGTATTTCATTCATCTCTGAAGCCTTTCTATTTTTTATTTTTTTTTCATTCTTCCTCTACGATCATTTTATATTCTGTTTCGTATTCGCCCATGTCATTGTTTTCTTCGGCATTGTAAAGTTCCTTAAAGTATGTTTCCCATGTGTTAGCCAAAATTCCTTTCATTTGAACGTACTCATTTATTGGCTTATTTCTGTTTTTTAGCACCCTCCATACTTCCCTTTGTGCTCCGTACATATCGTGTTCTGTGTCACTTGTAAACTTAATTCAATGTTCCCTTTATGTGTATCTTCTTTCATAAATTAACTTGATACCGCCGGTTTACTAGAAGACAGTATCCCACTATACGTAATTTAATGACAATATGAATAATGATGCCCTAGATCTAACGTTTTTTGCCGATGAATCTTGAATTTACATCTCTAGATTCATTGATTTGCAAATAATGCGTATGTGGAAAACAAATAATTCTCACTCTTACCATGAGGCTTCTTTACATAGTCCTAAGATTGGAATTTGGGTTGCCATATCCCGTAGAAGAGTAAGAAGATCAATATTCCTCCAAAGATACCAAAATCAGATACTTGACAATATGACGGTTACTTTCAGCAAGATTATGCCACACCGCATATTACTGGAGCAATAATGAAAAATTCACTCAGGTCTTGTGATATGAGTTCTCTTTTTATTTCTTATTTCCGTTAATCAAGGATACTATTTATATCTAATACTGCAGGTTATTCTATGCAAGCCTGACGAAAATCCTTAGTTGGGAACTGTCGCTCTGTCACACATATCTTTCAGGAAAGCTTTTAATAACATGATACGGCAATTATGTATCAAAGAAGAAGAGAAACACTCTTTTTTTTCTTAAGAGTTTATTTTATTTTTATTTTATGTAAAAATTGTAAAACTGACATAACAGACCATATAGAAAAATTAGAAGATTAAACTAAAACCTTTTTTAATATAATAATGCATTCTGTTGAAGAATAAACATTCTAAGTGTAAAATTCAAATTCACAGTTATTTAAAGTTGATGGCTCGATGCAAACTGAATATAAAAACTTTAATGTAGGCGAAACATACTGCTTTGACAGACAATCTCTAGAACGAACGGTGAGACTTATTGAAGTGTATTGGTACTTATTGAACTATCAATACCTTTAATCCTCCGTAACAAGTTATTTCGCAGTAAATAGTTTTCCATCCGATTGTGGAAACTCAATTCAAAGTAGGTAATGTAAGATGTACTTGCACGGGAGTTAAGTACATAGAAAATCATTAAAACAATCATCCTTAAAATTTTAGAAGCATCAAAATCGTATTATATATTAATGACATACTTATTAAGATCTAGTCAGTACTATTTCATGTTCATTATTAAATTTTAATGCGCGAAGAAAGGCTTTAGTAAACCAAACCAGAAAAAATAAATTAGAAACTCCCTTTAATAGCACTGCTATAATAGTCTGTGATAATTGATAAATAATAATTAGGTTATAGAGTACTAACATATAAAACGGTTAGAAATATTAACCATAATCTGAAATTTTAAATTGTTTTTGAGTTTCATTTAAATAACTGCAATTAAATAGTTCCACATCCAATACGCTTTGTTACTGCGATGTAAACTAATTAATAATGTGCAAATCGTTTAGCAAAATTGAAAAAGGGAAATGATAATTATTATAATATTGTGATCTTTTGGTTTCTAGACTGTTCTTGCAAACATACCCTTTGCTGCATTTTTTAGAAAATGTAACATCAAAAATGTTAAAGTTTTCATTTTTTATTCACTTCCAATAGACTAAAAATATTTAAATCTGCGGATTATTGAAAATATCATTCTACTGGAATATACTGCGTTCTCTTAGTGTAGTCGTGTTCAGAACGTTGTAGACATTGGTTTCGAGTAAAAGATTCAAATATTTTAAAACATTGGTTATTTTCTACTAACAACAATAAGAGCGAAGAAGTAGCTTGTGTAGTTAAGGCAAGGTCCGCGGGCACGCATTGTTTATAGTCAGAGCCTTGAATGGACTATAAAGAATCTTTTTGTGGATGGAAATTCAAATGCTGTTTTGATTTCTTGGGGGACGCTTTTTCATGGTGAAAGTAGTGTCAAGTCCAGACTTTTTGGAATAAGTTTGGGAGTCTGCAACCACGTAGAAAAAATTATTTGCTTTATTTCCAAATTCATAACAAGGAACTACATAATGATTAAGTATAACACACATGAGAAGTAAGAAAAACAAATGATGTTATGTCTTGTTCTTGCCTAATTTATAAGAAAGATCTTTCTCTTGTTATAAGAATACTAATAATAGAATTAGTTATGAATTTTTGGGATATTCTTTGTCTTCATAGACTGTTTTATCGAATCAGCATTGGAAGAGTGTAAAGACCAATTCATTTTTACTATAGACTTTACTACAGAATTTGGTCCAAGATTTAGTTTAGCATTGCAACACTAATTCAGCTGATTTTTAGGTGTCGGGAAACAACGAAATTACTTACTTACTTAATCCTAAAACCTTTTTACCCTTGCGAGTGTCAGTGTGGAGTTGAGCTACAGTCTCAGGTTTCTCTTCACTGCTTTTCTGTCCAGTGTCTCTCCTTTCTGCCGCTTAACTGACTTCTTCTTCCCATGTCACTCCTGGTCTTACCCTTTTTTTCCTGGCTGTCCTAGCTACATACACTCTTCTCACTAACTTATTCTCATAACATGTCCTAGCCATCTTAATTGTCCTTCCTCTATTTTGTTTTGCACTGGTTCCGTCTACAGTATTTTTCTGAACGCAGTGTTTCTTATTCTATCTAATCTTGTTTTCCTTTTATTTTTCTAAGGAATCTTATCTCTGCGCTTTGAATTTTTTCTTGTTGGTTCCCGGTCATTGTCCACGCTTCAGATTTGTAGATAAGGATTGGGGTTACTACTTTTTTGAATATCTTTGCCTGCGTTTATTTATGTATCTTTTTCTTGTTTAGAAATGTGCTCTTTATGCTGTTAAAGAATCTGCCTGTTTCTTCGGTTCTTGTCTTGATTTTTTCATCCAATTTTTCGTTCTATTCTAATATAGTGCCCGGGTATTTAAAACTATGCACTTGTTCTAGTCTTGTGCCCATCAGATTTTTTTGGTATTTCTTGTTTGAACTACTTATGATCATTGTCTTTGTTTTCTTTAGGCTTATCTTCATGTGTATCGCTTCTAGGCTTTCATTTAATATTTCCAGGTTTTCATTCTTCTGAGTAATATATCGTCGGCGTACTCTATTGTCCATATCTTTACCTTGTTCATGGCCTAGTATCTAACTTTATATTGTGCCATTTGTTTCCTTGCTTCCGTTATCCCTTCATCTAGAACTATTGAAAATAGAAGTGGGCTTAGGATGCACTCCTGTTTTACTCTGTGTGGTTTCCAAACATTCTGATTTCTCATGCTTTGTTCTAACGAAGTTCCTCGTTATTCCATATAGACACTGTATTTCTCTAATTGTCTTTTTTACTCAGCGTTCTCCGTATGAGTTCTCTATCAAACCTGTCGAAGTCTATAAAACATAAATGGACCTCTCTATCTTCTTTCAATACCTTTTCGCTGATCTGCCGTATTGTAAAAATAGCATCCATTACTCCTCTATTTGGTCTGAAGCCGCACTGTGAGTCTTCTAGGATTTGCTCTATAATTCCTCTTATTCTTTTTTTTATTATTCTGGCGTGTATCTTTGCTGTTATGCTGAGTAGGGTGAGTTTTCTGTAGTTTTTCCACCCCCTTGGGCTCCCTTTCTTGTATATTGGTACTATAATTCCTGTTTGCCTATCATTTGGGGCTATCTTTGTATTTAGTACGCTATTCATCAGTCTCATTAGCGTCTTCATTACTTTGTTTTTTTCTGCCTTAATCATTTCTGTAGTAATAGTGTCTATTCCTAGTGCCTTGTCCCCTTTGGTCTTATATATCGCGTCTATCACCTCTGTTAGTGCGTCTTCTTGCGTCTGTTGTTTATATTATATCCCTTCCTGATTATACTTTACTAGGATCTGCCTTGTTTCTTCTTCATTCCCTTCCAGTAAGTTTATGAAATATTGCCTCCACCTCTCCATAATATTCTCTTCCTCTATTATGATTTTACCTTTATCGTCCTTCATATTTTTCAGCATGTATTTATTTTTCTCCGAATTCTATCCAGGTTTTTCTCCTCTTTTACTCGTTTTTTTATCTTTTTCTTTTCCGTCTGGTATGCCTCATACTCTTGTGGCCTTTTTGTCTGTAAATATTTTATCCACTTTTTTTAATAACGTTTTTGATTCCTACACATGCTTGCTTGGCTGCCGACAGGATTGCTTTTTTAAGGTCGCTTCATAGTTCTTCTACTAAAATATTTTCTCCAATTTTCTTCTAATTTCCTGTTCTAAAATTTCGTCCCCAGACACCATTTAAATTCTTCATTCTGGTTTTCGCCTCGGCTATTTAGGTCTTCCATTATTATTGCTTTTCTCGTTCTTGTCTAATTCATTTTGTGAGTCTTCGAAAAACCTTTTTTTCTTTGTTTCTGGCATCTTCATTTGACCCGTAGGCTACTATCAGCAGATACTCTTCTTGACCTTTTACGTTAATTGACATCACCCTTTTATTTCCCACCTTTTCATTTTTGACGTTCACCATTTTGTTTCCCTTAATTATTATTAGAACCATACCTGCTCTCGCATGTTGTTCTATGTTTACCCCAGACCATATCATTCAGTGTCCCTTGTTCAGTTTTATACTACCCGTTCCTTTCTTTTTTGTTTCTGTTATTTCAACGTAATCCATGTTTAGTCTTTGTATTTCTTCTATTAATTCTTGCTCTTTCCCTGCGATACCTTTCACATTCCATGTCCCCCTTACGAAATTACGGTATGCAATTAAACGACCAATTTTTAACCGTTGCATTCAGCTTTTATCTTTTTCCTTTGATATAATTAGTGAGCATTTTAGAGATCGTCTGCAGCATATTTGTTCAAATTAAAAATTAAACTACTCTGACTTTGGTTTTTTGCATATTATATGCAGCAAATATATTTTAAATTACATGAGGACAAAACGAAAATCTTTATTGAAAAGATCAGTTGGACTACTGGAAGGTTTATTTTGGGAATTTACATTTAATTTAGCAAAACAGTTACTTTTCCATTTTTTTCGTAAGATGCGTCATTTTCGAATAAGACTATTTTCCAAAATCGTGATTTAATTGGATTGCGTACTCGTGAAGATAAAAACTAGTAGAGCGAGTACAGGAGTTTAAAACACTTTTCAGTTAAACGTTGGGATGATTTAGAATTAAGCCGAGAAAACCCATAAGAGCAGAAGCGTGCTTAAGGGACTAAATTAAGGTTTTATAACAAGTGGACTACAGGTGACCTCAAAATGTTTTCTAGAAATTGTGTTTAGTTTTTTACAGGCACAATTTAAATCTAAAAACCGAATAGTAAATTCACTTTGTTTTTCAGATATACAGGGTGTTAGTGAACTAATAGTAGTCCGGGAAACTGGTTGTAGGGGACATCAATACAAACAGAAAAGTCTTATACAACCATGGTCAAATCTCAACAGTTTTCCTAGAAATGATTAATAAAGTTCCAGACTTTCATACGTTATTATTCAATAGCTAATGTAGATTCCACTTTAAGATTTCTTCAGAAGATTGGTCTCATCCAACCTAATAAAAAAGTATTGTAAAATTTTTTTGTAAATTTATTAGTTTAGGCACAAAAGAACAAAATGCATGAATGAAATTACTAAGAGAATTGGCAACTTTGCATTAGTTGAAAAGGAAATTTCCCTTTCACACTTTCTCTTTCTTTAACCCTAGTCAAGCCAGACATTCCAGTAAAGGCAACATAAAAACAATTAATTAAATGTTCCCATTAGAAGCTATAAACCATTTTACTTTTGTAATTACAAATCCTGCTAAAAACCTCTTCTAATTTTACATAAAGAAAGTAAAGAGGTATTTGACAAAAATGTGTTTTCATTAGTATTATTTTTGCGTATTACTTATTAGTATTTCAAACGAGCTTTCCACCCACAAAGAAATAAACATGTGTAAATAGAGTATATATAGACGTGTAGACCGTTGAAAACAAATGCTTAAAAATTAAAACATTCCCTGTTCAAATCCTTTTTGTTTTATTCTAACCTTTCCAGCTATTTAATTCTGCGGTTTTAATATTGGTATTCGTGGTTATATTTGAAGCCTTTGTCTTTTGCATTTGAATAATCAAACATTGCTCTCTATTAAAGAGCTGGTGATAGTCAAACTAAATTTAATTCTCTGTTATACAGTCACCATTCGAAATGTATCCTTTTTTTACAAAGCAATTTCAATCGCTAAATGGTTTAATGAAAACTCTTATGAAAATAATTTGCACTTGCCTCTAATAGTAAGAAAGTCACAAGAAATTTTAGAACTGTAAGTTGAACAACAAAATGTGACAGCTTGACAGCAATTTGTAAATGGAAGTTGCTCCATAAATATGAAGTTAATAAACCTACAAAGCGATGGTGTAATCACGTAGATTGAATACATTAAATTGAAATAAGCAATATAAACTACAAACTTATGCTGTGAATCGTATTAAGATGTTCAGAAACAAACGACAAGAGAATTTTCTACGTTATTAATTGTTTCTATATAATGAAGTAGTAATTATCGCAGTATAATGTTTCCATTATATCTAGTCTACAAAATCAAAGCCAAAACCATGGCATAAGATTAATGACGAGATACCGAACGAATCCACAGGGAATTTCATTATAATCTACTTTCGCAAACAGAAGGTCTATAAATGTACAAGTCTTGTTTATAATGTAAATAGCAAAATAATAAAAGCAGACTTGACTGTAAACAAAGTATTTACTTTTTTCCACTGAAAGATTATTTAAAATATACAGACTTGTAACTTCCCCGTTTAAACGATAAAAGTTAAGTTTCTATAATGTACTTTTCAAATAAATCTTGCCTCGTACACGTGTTTGAATAAACACACCTTTTGTAATACATAAATTTTCTTACTATATTTTGTTTTAAAAACTTGGAAAAATTAAAGATTAAAGAAATTTTAGTTAAAGAAGGTGATAATTGTTCCTCGTACTTGTCTATTCTGATAAAAAGAGGATATGGTTATTAATTATTTATTCAATTTAAAAGTATTATTAGTATTCTTACACCAACCAACATTTGTATGTTGTCAGTTTTTCAATCTGGTATTTCTGTTGTTAAATAGCTATAAAACTTTCAGAAGTAAACAACAATTTTTTTGTATTTATTTAAAGTTAAGAAATCATTAAAAATCCTCCTACTCCAAACTTAAAAAATAACTTTTAAGCGGATGGTGCAATAGAAACAACCTTTTGAAAAATAAATCTTCCCGTTATTGTGGTTTAATTTGTACTGTGCACTATGATTTTAAGCGTCGGATCTATTAAAGTCAACTCGAAGGGATTTACAATAAATACCTATCTTAGCAATTTTGACTCAGAGGATGGCGATAGAAATTCCTCGACAACACTGCAATCAAAAATAAGACGTGCAATAGGTAAGTATATGGTTAGATTCTTGAGCCTTGAGAAGATTTCTGTACAACTCCTTCCATAGAATCAATCTCTCTAGAAATTTTTCAAGTTGCTATTTTCCTAACATCACTTACTGAAAATGAGGTTCTTGGTAAATAGAATTGTACTAATTACTGGTAGTTTTTAGTGATATTGTACGGACTTTAGGAGCTGGCTGGCCTATTTGAATTAAGAAAAGCCTCAGATGCTGCTCTAAGCTGAGATATGTATTACAGAGTTGCAGAATCTACAAAATTAGGCCTACAGATTCATTTTGGCTAATTTCCTTGAACAAAGAATCTTAAAAATATGCAAGGTTCAAAGTAGATGGCAATACTTACAGTTATTTGTTATCTTTTGGCTTATCGACAGCCACGTCAGTACTTGTCAAATCATTACAAGAAGTACTAGAGAAACACGAGGACTTTGTTTGCACTACATAGATGACGTTTCAAATCCAATTTTGAATACTTAAAGACAATGTTTTAGAAATCTCAACAAAGCTGGTCTGACATTAAACCTAGCATAGTAGCAGGATAAAAGAAATAAATAATTTCAAACCGCCAAAGAACCTTTGACAAGTTCAAACGTTCTTGGAAACTTTAAACTAATATAAAATACAATTCTTGACCTAGCAGAGAAAGCTCCACATTTGTATGAGATTCTAAAGAAGAATCTCAAATGAAAATGAAACAAAAAAAAAGAAGGGAAGCATTTGAGCAACTTAATTCATAATTTTATAATCAGCTAAGATGGCAGCATCCAAATTTTGATTTACAGTTTATTCCAAAAAACTGATTCAAGCGACACAGCAATATCAGCAGAACTAATTTAAGTAAATGAATATAGAGACTAAACAGTCAAAGTAATTGCAAGAAAAGGTATAGTGTTTCGGAGAAAGAAATGAGGGCTGTAACATTTACACTAAATAAATTAAGATTTTAATTACTAGGCAAACCATTTGTGATTCAAACGGACCATGCAGCCTTACAATTTCTATTCAAGACAACCAGCCTAATTTGGATAAATGATAATAATTTAGAAACGAAAGGTATCTACTCTAAAACAACAAGAGAGCAAAAAGTTAAACCATTTCAAGCAGAATTTGGCGAAGTGTTTGACATTTTGTGCAATTGTACAATTAATTGTATTTGTAGATAACGTTGAAGATACGTAATCATAATATCAAAATTATAGTTAGATGAATAAATTTGTTTCAGCATTGGTCAAGACTATTAAATAAATTTTTGCATGTTTTTCATTGCAGATTTTATCAATTAAAGATATTTCATAATCGCAAGGCAAAAAAGTTAGTTTTAATTTTCTAACCCAACTAAATATTTTGTTTTACTCACTGTTATCAAATTAAAACGTTTTAGACAGATACCGTTACTGACACAAACTGCCTTTACTTCATAAAGTAATCTTCATTTATTAATAACTACAAAGTTGCCATTCGATTCTGAATTATAAGCCATAAATATATTTGGTTCAGTGTCTGCAAAAATAATAGCTCGTATAGTCTCAGTGTCCACTATACTCTAGTGACTAGAGTACTTACTTATATAATATTGAATAGACACCATTCTTCGTCGGCGAGTTGGGGGCATCTCCTGGCGGATTTCTCCCGGCGGCTTTTCCCCGGAATTTTCCCGGCACGTAATTTTCCCGGCATGGACTTTGGCGGCACAGATATCTTCCAGTACGGAAAGATCCCGGTACGGATCTCTTCCGGCAAGTATATCTCCCGGCGTGGATTTCTCCCGGCACAGATATTTCGCGGCATACACTTAAAATTGGGATTTCATACATGCTTAGTCCACAATATCATGCAGTAACGTAATACTGGGCTGGTTGTAACCTCTAACCCAACCTCTAACCTAACCATTAACCTAACTTTTATTCTAGCCTCTCACCTAGCCTCTAACCTACCCTTAACCTAACCTTTAACCTAACTTCTAACCTAACCTCTAACCTAACCTATAGCCTAACCTCTAACCTAACCTCTATCTCAACCTCTAACCTAACCTCTAACCTAACTTTTAACCGAACATCTAACAAGCTCACTCGCTGATGACTGGTTATAACCAGCGCAATATTATGTTACTACATGATATTGTGGACTAAGCATAGTCAAAACCCCAATTCTGCGTGTATGCGGGAAAATATCCGTGCCAAGAGAAGTCCACGCCGTGAATATTCCGTGCCGGGAAAAGTCCATACCGGGAGAAATCCGTCGGGAGCTGCCCGGTTCCCTTCGTCGGCAGTTTAGAAACCAAATGTTTATTACTCATAAGAGCTTTGACTAGTTGAAGGTAACAGGTCAGCCCATGGTCTTCTAACATACAACATTTGAAGCAACTCTACCAGTCTGAGAAAATTTGTGACCTAATTTGTTAACCACACTCATACAAAAACCCTTTATTCTTCCGTCTCGAGACTCCGTATAGGGCACTATGCTTATCAGAAACAATTCCAAATTCCAGAATTAAAAGTAATCATCTCGTGTTTTAATAGTTGGTTTACACTTATTTTCACTAAGCAGAGAGTGATTGAAAAAAAATTCTAAGGTGAGGTGGGTTTTTTAGTCGGGCTTTTACGCGGTCCGGCCTGAAGCTCGGGTTCGGGTCTGTCGGGCCTCTCAAACTTCTCGAGCTTATCAACTCGGTCAGGCTTTTTGGGCCGCTACTCTTGTACTGATCCGAAACAGAAAATTTTCGTACTGCACTGGACCAAGATCTTTTTTATTACTGACTTGGACAGACATTATTTTTATACCGAACCGAAGAAGAGTATTTTTGTGCTTCACCGTAGAAGGAACGGGTTTCTTGGTCGGGTCTTTGCACGGTTTGGTCCAAAGCTCGGGTTTATGTCAGAACAGACCTCAGTTTAAAGATTCATCGATGTTTTCGGGCTTATGTCGAATCAATCGGGCCTTTCGTTCCTGTCAGTGGACCGTTTTCAAGTTTTGGGAAGACAAAAATCTATTAATCTTAAAACTCGCTCCAAATATCCGTTAAAAAACGGAAAAAAAATAGTAAAAAGATTCTAGGCACTCTAGGGATATTTCTTTGGTGGGGAAGGTAAAAAATTCTTGCTTAAAAATGCTGTTACTGTTACTGGAAAATAATGATTGGTAAAGGTCTTTAAAACCTTGCAAATATGCTAATATTGATTCCGAGATTTGGCAATAATTGGAAGCAGCAAATATCATACACCAGTTGACAAGTCAAAACATTTTTCAACTTGCTCGCAGCAGACGTGAGCAGCTAGTCCGATTTGTAGGCTTGCAAATATTGGTTTGCTGTTGGCATTGATGTGTTGAATCGTTTTAAAATTTTTGCCATGTAGATTAATATTGAAGTAACTATACATTCTTTGCTCGCTTGAATACACCACAGGTTCCATCATATTCACATTCACAAATCGTGTAGAATTAACAAAATATTGTCATATATAGACAACTTTTATATTGATGCACTTTTTGTTCTATTAATTCTTATATTTTAATTAGTAACCTTATTTTACTCTTGGTTTGATTAGTATTGCTGCTTTTTCCATATACATCAACATTAGAGAATCCAATATAACTATATTTCTTTATTCTTTTTTATTCTTCCGCCTTCTCTAGAGATCACCTCTTTAGTATTTGTTTTTTCACTATGTGTTGATATGTAGTATTTATGCATTCTCATGTGCGTTATTAGTATATTTATAAAACTACAGTACTGCTAAACAAATGGTTTACACGTCTTTTCCGCGTCTTCCAAGACGTAATCTTTGTGGGCAGCCGGTGAAGTCTGTCTAATTTCACAGTTCTGTTGTGGTTTATAATGAATGGAAAGAAATAGATTAACTTAATATTGTAAAACACGCAGTTATGTCAACCAAAAAGAAAAAGTAAAATGCCAATATGAGTAAAGATTTTGCAAATATTTTAAACTCAATGAAAATTATTAAACTTTACTATTTTAATATCAATGAAAATTGTTATAGTATTTACACGTGACCATTTTTAATGCGCCAGTAATAGGTAAACACTTAAACAGTACATCAAAGATATTTTCTAAGTTACATGAAACTATCAAGATCGATCCTGTAGACAGTGTTGTATAGGAACTTACCTACACCGGATGGTGTTATCTAAGCAAATAAAAAATTGATACGGGTATCCAGGTGACCGTCACCAGCCAAAAATGGGTTATCAATAACAGAAAATGGTACCAAAACTAAAAAGGTCTGCAAATAACGCGGACGGGTAAATCTTCAATAGAAATTATCGGACAAAAGAAATAGATAAAGCTCTCACAGAAATGGTAGTTTCGCTTTCATGGAATAAAATCAGACGATACTGCGTCTTTAATTCACCAAAGGGTGTAAGGATAATCACAGATTTTCCCAATTGAGATGCTTGAGATGAACTTCGAATCCGCACTAATGCGATAATTAACTACTTTCTTTCACCAATATTGAACACTATAGTTACATCTGCATCGCAGGCGAGCGTTTCACAATTAAGACTTTGATTTTGAAAGATCAAATGCGGCCTCTGTTTATTTTTTTGTATCGCATTTTACTCTTTTCAAATTTATAAAGTTGTCATAATACTATAACTCGAACGCTTGATGTAGAAAGATTTATTTTAAAAAATCATTAGATGCTTTAAGTGATAACACAGACAAGTTTCTAAAATCTTCCCCAAGAAGAATAAATGCGTTCAACTAGAATTTGATCGGATTTATCTAAACCTGTAAACAAGTCTAAATCTAGTATTTTTCAAGGCAGCATTTTGCAAACTCATAAAGCATACAGAGATTAAACGATAGGACTCAGAACCGGATTAAGTTATTATTCTAAAGGCAGCTAATTATTTAGTAGAACCCTCTGTGTTACATCCCAACGGACGAAAGATTTATACAAGCATAGATAATGGTAAGATTGGAATCCAGGTTCGAGACCCTAAATACCACTGGTCTTAAATTAATTGATTAGACAGTGTACTTGAACTAGTTTCTTACTAAAGGATCATTATAGTTAATTGCTTAGATACGGTTGAAAGGATATAGATGAGTTTTTCTGAGAGTTACGATAGGAAACGGCAGTTCTTTAAACGCGTTGCAGTAGTTCGATTTTTATTTAAGCAACGGCAGGAAGGGAATACCACCGTAGAGGCCTTTCAATGGGAATTAAAACAGAAAGCAGTACAAAAGCAAACAAATAAAGATAGATTGGTTAAAGCCACAAATAA
>VTPC01003394.1:0-14897 GCA_011009095.1 Ignelater luminosus | reverse complement strand
AGTATGAAATCAGTCTCATTACTTTTCTCACATACCTCGTATGTATATTCTAACTTACAGTTTCTGCTTCTTCTTTTTTTGTTTTGTGGCGTCTTTTAGCACTTATCTGCTATTTGTTTATTGCAGTTTGCGTCGTGTCGTCCGAAGCTGTAGCTACTGGCTTCTAATAATTATGTTTGTTATTTATCCCACCGCTGCTAATTATGTAGTAAGAAAGAAACACACACACTCACTAAGGCTAACTAAGTAATTTTAATTAAAAAAAAAACAAAATACAGAAAAACTTAAACTTAAAAAAAGTAACTCAGAACACTAAATATACGTCTTATCGTCTTCGTCTTCGAAAGCACTCTCCTCGTGTCCTTGTCGTTTTACGCGCTCTTGTATTTTTTTTTACGGCTGTGGTCCAATTCTCACAAGATTACCAATAATCTAGAAAAAAAAGGATGTGGTCAGATCTGGAGTTTGATAGTTTTTATGAAACGACCTAATTCCCAAAACAATTGTCCAAACCTTCTGGTTGAAGCTATTTTATCGGTATTTACAGCATGTTTGTTAGCTTTTAAACCTGAACAAAATGCCAAGTCCGGTTAGAACCGTTTGTGAAATAGCTACTGCAGAGTGGCTTTCGAAAAAGTAGCAAAATTCCCCATTTAAATACCGATATTGTCGCTACACAGAAAAGATCGTGAAAAATCCAATAAACAATACATCTTAAAGACAATTTAGTTGTGAGCAGAATGCCGTTAGCCGCATCTTTCTATATTAAAAAGCAAGGAAGTTACAGATCCTTGACACAGAAAAGTCCTTTTTAGCCTACATGAACAATTTGAAATAAATACGGGTCCTAACTCACTAGGAGTTAAAAACCATAACTCACTAGTGATTTAAACAGTACATTATAAAGAGATGAATAAGATTTTGCGTGATATACGTGTGTTAGACATATTAGTCACTTGAGATAATTGGTTCACACGGTCCACGTCTCGTGCTAAATGACAGTAAAGTAATCTTTAAAACTAGTCACACAATTAGTTATCAACAATAGAGTTTCTTTAATTAAAATTATCATGAAATAAATGAAAATAACATTAGTATTAAAGAATTCTAGTCAGTGGGCACAAAGCAGGTGTAAGTGATGAACTGCGAAGTATTTACGTTTCTAAATAATGAAAGAGAGTTTTAAAATGCTAATATGGATATTAAGTCTGAATTTTGGTAGTAAAAAAAATGCCTATCTTTTTGCTACTATGCCCTTAGGGTCTCCAAATAAACTTCGAAAACAGCATGATTGATAAATTGAGTGTTTACTTAATAGTGTCCTCGAAAAGAGAATAACAGACAGCGTTTTTAAGCGAAAAATTGGATTGTTAAATCAAGACATGTCTAATCTAACCCCAAATGAGATCATTGTGTACACGCTATTTGTTGGGTTGACGGAAAATGGCCGACCCTAATACAATTTAATAATGTTTTCTACTATATCTCTCGAGGCTGTATTTGGTATAATGTATACAATTGCATGTATCATTAGATTTATACTTTAAGCAAAGTTCCTAGAAAATTTTGTATTTAGTATTAGAATTTGTTTCTGCGGAAAAACCAATAGAGCAAATGTTTTGAAACTCATACTTAAATTATGCTGACATTCCACAATTTAAAAGTAATTGGAATTTAAATTAACTGATAATTACATCCCACGTTTCAAGCCCTACAGGAAATCCATATTGTACAGTTTACTTCTGGTAGAAATCGTAAATTCTTAATACGCCGTTTGCAAATTGAAAAGTCTATAACCTTCATATTACGTACTACTTTGACTAATAGAAATTTAGGGTTGTAAATAGATTTCTACCCGAAAGAGCACTTGAATTGGAAAGACTAGAATACTTATTACTTATGAACCACGAAAATCCATTTTCATTTTGTTTTACACTCAAATTAACTTAAAATCACTGTGCGTACACAAAATTATACCAAACAATCGGACCCGTGGTTATGCATGTAAATTTTCCTTAATATTTAGGATGGAAATTTCAAGATCCTTTTATTAATATTCTAATGAATGATTTATAAGTGATAATAGGAAGTTGATGAAGAACGGTAATGCATACAAAATTTAGAACTATTTTCGGAAACGCCATGATTTAACTTCTTGAAATGAATTTTTATTAAATGTTAATATGTACCTTATAAATAAATAAACGTTTGTTTTGTTGGTTTGAGAACAAAAGATCAAATGCAAACTTGCAAATGTTTAAATCAAAATTGATTAATGAGACTTTTAGTTTGAGTTTTTACACAATCTAAATGTGTTTTGATGAAACAGATTTATGGGAAATCAATGGAAAATTTTTTAGTGGTTCATTAGGTTCTCTAAAAGTTGTTTCATGTTTATTCGTTTAACAGGAAAAGTTTTAATGAAAACTCGTAACATTTACGTCGTGAGAAGATACAAGCTTAGGAATTTTATTTTGTCAATTTGTCTCCTTAATGTTTATTAGTAAATTGTAAAAACTTGAAGGTAACGAATTACTTATCTACCTAACAGAATAAAGATTGCGACAATATCTGGATGCAGTGAAGAGCAGTTAACAGAAGATGATTTTCCTGTTTGCTGTTTATTTGTTAGCGCATCCGGCATCTGGCCACTCAAGTCTTTCTTATTTACTCTCAGCCCTAAATTCTTTTCTTTTTCGAATCAATAATCGATTTTTTTTGTATCGCGTTTAAATATTATCGCAATGTGGAATGTATCTTGATAGTAAGATAAAGAATACTTATTTGTCTTACAACTTCGTAAAGTGTCACTTTTAGGGATGAGTATAGAGCTTTGCGGAAGCCATCAAGTGAGTGACGATTTAGGGACGTGTAGGTCACATAATTGTAGTGCCAACTATCCGTAAATGACGACTTTTTAAACTCGCCGGCAGTCCATGAAGTCATGAAGAAGTAACAAGCTCAAAAAGTTGTCATTTACAAGTCCCTTAAGCGTGACATTTACGGACGTACCATGCGTGTCCGCAAAAGTCGCTTCCCCATATTTTTAAAACGTTAGAATTAATTTGCCTAGTAGAAATCTCCATGGTAACAAAATCAATAAAGCATAAAAATTACATACCATCATGATCATCCACTTTCTGGTCCCAAAATACATTAGTTAGAAAAATTAATTTTCTAGACGTGAAAAAAAAGCTAGGAGTATGTTAGGAAACGTAATATACCTAAAGAGAGATTCAGCTGATGTCATTTATATAATCTAAATTGATATATCTTCATATCTTCCTCATATATTTAATACAAAGCAGTGTACTTTGTTAATAAAATAATAATAAGCGTTGTCATAAATTTTATTAATTCTCTATGTTCTACTTATTATGTTTAAATTAAATGAAAAAGGCTTTGTTACAAAATTCTGGATTGTATGATACATAATACATGTATTTCAACTACATTTCTACATTTATTGAGCTTTTTCACATGCAGAATGTCAGCAGGACGAAATTCTACCCAGAAAAATACAGCACAAGTTTGTTTTATAGCGTATTCTACAGACTCTCCGTTAATCGAAAAGTTACGTAACATCCCAGTTAATTTTTAACAAGTTGTGTCATTTATTTCTTATTTTATTGTTACAGCCATAATAACTTACACGTATAATATTTTTTATTTAAATTAATACCTTTAGCCTACTGTGAATGCTAATTACCTTCATTTCTGTAAGTTTGCCTTTTTAATTTAATAACTGTGAAGCTCTACTAAGTACATTTCACGAAAATATTTTGGTGGTTGTGTGCCACTAGGATCCTTTTTTCCTGCAAATTAAAGTGTGTCACCAAAAAAATTCATCATAAATAATTCCATCTGTTTTAACTACATTTTGCTGACTACATGTCCCCTAATTCTCTTGGGTTTGATTCTGTACCAAAGTTAGTACATCGTATATCTCCTTCACACCTTCAGAGAAGGCATTAACAAGTTTGTATTACTGCTTTGAGATTTAATTAAATTTAATGGCATTTCCTGAAGGAAAACGGACTATACAGGGTGTCTTCTTTCAGATGCTACTGCAATTAATTATGGTAACTTTATCATAAAACAAGTGCATTCGAAAACGAACAGTTCTCGATACATAGGGTACCAAATTTCATTTAAAATTCCTTGTTTCTTTGATATCTAGAAAACAAAGTGTTACATGATATTGAGATTTGTTTGTGATGTTTACTATACAGTGAGTATTTACTATTTCTCTTTGTGCTAACAGTATTACAATTCACAGACGGATAAAAAATGGGAGAAAATTTATAAAATAATAATAGCAAATCTTGTCATTTTCGAAATCTACATTTATTTTAGCAAGAAAGTGATCGTGGATGTCTTTTGTAGAATCAATAATTCCCAGGTTTACTGAAAAACATGCGGTAGTAGCTTTTTCTGCCAAATTAGATGTAGATCTTGAATGTGATAAAATTGGCCAGTTTTATTCCTTAAATCTCTACTGTCCGTTCAATTTTATAAAATGGTGCATTCTAGCGAAAATCAAATTAAAAATCTCCGTTTCATAGGGCATTCTTTTCCGAGACATTAACAAGCGAGGAATTCTAAATGAAACTTTAGCACCCTGTATTTCTAAAATGGTGTGTTCCGCACACGTTTATTAACAATAATAGTTTTCCTTGTTGTTAAACGAATTATCACCATCAACATTGTAAGTATATGCAATACGGTTCAATTTATGTAATTGCAGGATGTGTTACAATAATGCAATATTTATTTGAGTACTATTATATTACTGAAGCAAAAAGTTTGAAACCAGCGCAGCATAAAAAAATTAATTTATTGTTTGTTAAGTGACGTAGTACTATAAGATTAATAAGACACTAAATATGTAATTAATTGTTTATTAATAAAAAATATGTTAGATTGAATAGCAGTTGGAAAATGGAATATCTTTGAGGATAAAATTTGCTCTATAAATAATTTACAACGTTGTCAAAGTAACCATATAACTTATTACTAGATTCTTATACTAATATTTAAATGTAAAATTCAGTACATCCAATACATCCTTGAACCCAATTCTCAATGTCTTGGTTCACGTTGGACAGGATATATCTTTGTTTCGATTAAGTTCTTTGTCTCCTGCATACCAGGATACAAAACATGATGTGATTTCTGGAATAAATTGCTTTGGGATGGAAGCTTTTAAAAGCTCATGAGTGCTATCAACCCAGAAAATAATTTTAGGTTGAATTCGAACTTGATTAAATTCAAAGTTTGGATTATTTTGTAATTGAAGTAATCCTGGGTCGCTTTTTTGGAAAATAATTCTGGTAACTATTTTATACATTTGGGAAACACAAGTCAAGGAATCAGCTGAGATGCTCTCATTTACTTTAACGTATTGAAAGCTTCTCGGAAAGATATCTAATTGTCATTACTTTTGGTAAATGTATTTGTAAGACTTACGGTCAGTAAAAAATAATAAAGTCTTGACAGTCAGAAAATGTCAGAACTTTTGAATTGTGAACTTCTCTGAAAAAACATATTTTCCTTCAGTTGGAATGAGAGCTTTGCTACAGACAGCAGGAGGTTCTTGTGACATCTAGATGCGTAACTGCAGCAATGGTTTTTTGACTAGTATCTGTGAAGGTGTGCCAAAATCAATTTTTTTCAGAAAACATCTTTTACGTAATTCTAAGCTTTTACAAGTTCGTAGTAAAAATGAACTAGCTGGTTTGTGGCTGCAGATCTTGGACTAAATCTATGATAATAAAAAACATAAAAATAACATTTTTTAATCGTTTTTGAATTTGACGTTTAGGTTAATCTAACATTATATTTGAGTTCTGAATTTTGTGGAGAATATTCCATGTTCATTTAAACTATATCCTAAAGAATCTAATTCATTAACAGCTTAAGAACACTTTAATATTTAACAAGAAATCATAATTTGATATGTAACTTTCTTCATTTTTTGCTGAAAATTAACACATCATCCAAATACACAAACACAAAATCTAAACCGAAAAACACTTTAATAATAAACCCGGATTGCGATGAAGTTGTATTTCTTAATCTAAATCGTTTGTATTGATACGTGACTAATGAAGTAACTATGGTCGTCTTTGGAATGCCCTTCTCATGTATTGGAGGATGGTAGTATGCTTCTCAGAGATCGAGGTTTGAAAATATTTTACTTCCATACACTTTGTAGCTGCAATCGGATAACTGTAGGGAACTGCCACAAAGAACGATAACAACAAGCCTCCAACTTTCATCTGCTCTTGGGACCATGTGTGCCGGCGAAGCTCAAGGTGAATTGGTTGGTTCAATAATACCCTTTTCGAAGCGACTTTCAATTCCTTCCTGCAAATATAATGTTTGTTTAGGAGAAAGCTTTCTACATTTACCTTTAATAATAGGTGAAGATGCGGTTATGATTTTACGCTTAACAATATGCTTGACTTTCGTGTTTGTTTTGAAGATTGATGTTGTTTAAGAATTTACTTAGCAATAAATAAAATGCATTTGTTGTTTGGTTGTTACTATATGACATTCTATTAGAAGAATTGTTTAATTTCGAAGATTACTTTGAGATTGTTGTTCATTGACATTTACTTGTTTTCACATCAACTGATTGTCGTCATGGTTGACATTTAAAAATTTCTAAATTTTGTACAAAGTTCTGGTATCTTAACTGGATTGACAGTTCTTCAATTTGTTTAGAAATGAATAATTTTTTAAATAAAATTATTATTTAAATTGCAATACGTTAAACAGTTAATGATTTCTTGCATGAGTTCTAAACATCACCCACTAAATGTTAATCTAGTTAATAAATATGACATAGAATTGATATTTATGTATAATTACTTTACTTTATCAAATTTGAAAAAGACCTTACCCTAAGTTTATCAATTAAAAAAACTTGAACAGGAATCATAACACTATGAGGTAAATTAAGGATACAATATCAAACTTTTGTATTTCGTCATCAATTCGTATAATTGTAAAAAAATAACTTGAATTATATACAGTTGTATGTCATTCTTGGTAAAAGTAGGAAAATTATTATATTTAGTTGCAACATATGAAAAAGAACTTATGCTAAGAATCCAAAAGAATGAAATGAAGGTCAACTGAACTTCTTTGATGTGGTGATTGATTTGTTTGTAGTTTATCTTGAACGAATAAAAATGTTTTCACTACACTAAATAGACGTCGAAGGTCACAAAAATATGTAAGATTAATGAAACACTGGATACGCAATTGACTGCTTAATGAAGACATGTTGAACTGAATAGACGTTAGAAATTGAGATGTTGTTAGATTGAGGAAACAATTTGTTCTATAAATATCTCCAAATTTGTTAAAGTAACTGTATAACTTACTACTACATTCTTATAATACTAATATTTAAATATAATGTTTATTAACATTACAATAGTAACCATAAAAAGTACAATGTCCTATAACTCAGCTAATTCTTTGTTAATACAAAGTTTTGCGGGTTTCAGAATTAAAAAAGATATCAAACTCGTTTTATATTTTCAAAAGTTTGGGTGTAGTATAAAATGAATTTTTAGTTTCAAAAATAATGGAGGTGGGAAGTAAATTTTATTGAATTAAGACAGTAATGCACGTGCACAATGTTCTTGTACTTGTATTAATTTTGAAAGTAGACATTCAATACCCCGGAATCTGAGACACGTAACTGGGATAATTATTAAATTCAGTAGTCTAGCTTTTTATTTCATATTATGCTAATTTATGATTAGTATACAGTTTAACTGTAAAATTAGAATTATGTTAAGTAATGAATTTTAATATTTAGCATAAATTCCAATATACTACATACACTTATCAATTTAATGCATATGTAAGTGTTGCTACTGACCTTATTATTCATATCAGACGAGCCAAATTTTGTTACACGCAATGGACGATCTAAAGAAAAGTTGTAGGTTAAATGAATGATTCATCAACTCGAAAGTGGGAAGTAACGCTGGTATCCTAAATAATTCGTTTTCCCCATAGTGGATAAAATTCAAACCCCTTAGGGTTTTGAATAATTAAACATGTGTTTACAAAACTTATCGTTCATTAATTTTATTTACATCGCAAATTAAATTAAGCTCGTTAAAAAAAGCGAAGCTTTAACATTACCGTTGAGGTCAGACACTAATCAAATTTTTTTTATTTTATCGAAACGTCTACTAAACTTTAAACCAATAAGATTTTATAACAGTGCATTTGTTTGGTTTAGATTCCTCTATCCAAATTTAAACTTAATTGAATTTTGTAGCCTGAATACGTTATCTTTCAAAAGGTAATTATAATCAAAATCAGACTCGTTTTGCTAAATAAATACATTAAGAATTTAATTTAAATTAAATTGCAGCAATAAGAGACTGTTGCTGCAGAAATTCTGCGATGACTAACAAACACTATAATATACAAAACTATAGGCTGTAACCCGAAAGGTACCTACTAAAATGTGTGTATGCGAAACGGTCTGCTTCACTACGTTCAAAAACTACAGTGTGCGCTTTACTATCAACCTGTAATAGTTAAATTACCTTGCAACAGAGGTTGTCAGAGTGAAACTCACCTTCGAATCGGCCTATTCGCTTTTTCAGTACGATCAAAAAATACAATGCACCTTTCACTACCATGCTGTAAGCACTAGGCCTAAAAGATTCAGTGTACGGTCTACTATCAAACGCTAAAAGTTAAATTCTTTGAAACAGAGGTGTTATCGGGGTGATACTCACCCTCGACAGTAAATACACCGGCGTTGTCTGAAAAGGTGATTTGTTCCATTTTCGTATAGGCTCAAAAATACAGCTTACCCTTTGTTATTAAGTTGTAAAATTTAAATTTCTTGCGACAGAAGCTTTGCTACTGAACCGGACCCAGAACTTGGCCGTACTTACTCTGACGGATTTTATCTTTGTACTGCAACAGACCCGCAACTGTTTTGTACCTACTCGGAGGGACTTTACTTTAGAACTGAACAGGACCTGTAACTTCTCTGTACTTGCTCAAACGGACTTTATTTTCGTACTTAACCGGTCCCGGAGCTTCTTTGTACTTACTCGGAGAAACTTTACCATATGTTCGTACTGATCCGAATCCGGAACTTCTTTGTACTTACTCAGGCAAGCTTTATTTTAGTATTCAACCGGGCCAGAACATACCCTCCCTTAGACGCCACGTCGGTGGTTTTACATTTGGGAGAGAGTTCCATTCCGGTAAACTCTGTTGCAAAAAGTTTAACCTTTTCAGTTTGATAGTAAAGGGTATACAATATAAGTGGAACACGTCGGTGTCTTTGCATTTGAGGGCGAGTTTCACTCCAATAAACCCTTTTGCAAGAAATTTAATTTTTTCAGTTTGATAGTAGAGGGTACACGATACTTTTCGAACTTACTGTGAAAGTGGAACACGCAGCCCCTTAGAAGGCACGTCGGTGTTGTTGCGTTTGGTGGCGAGTCTCATCCGGATAAACTCTGCAGTAGGAAATATAACTTTAATGTTTAATAATAAATGGTACACTGTATTGATTTAGTTTATTGTAAAAGTGGAACAAAGCACCACTTAGGGAGAACACCATTGTATTTATCTTCGGGGGTGAGTTACGCCCTAATAAACTCTGTTAGAAAAAATTAAACATCTACAGTTTGATAGTAAAGAGTACACTTGCATTCTGTATTCTCTGAACCTATACTGCTCCTTAGACACACCTTTAGTAGGTTAGAGTCTATAGCTTTGTATCTGTATGGTATTCGGCAGTCATTGGGGAATTGTCTGGTTGAAATTTAAGAAAAATCTTACCTAGCCTTGGCAAATTCTAGTTTCTTAATACATAAACAAAATGACAACGAAAGTATAGTTTTCTTGAAAAATCACGAAATTTCTCCGAAGACTTCAAACTGCTGTAGCTTCTGACCTGTCGAAGATAAATTAGTAAATATACCTATTGCTGAAGGAAATTTAATGTTCCACAACTTCCTGCCTGACGACTTTTCCGAAAACATAAGGCTGACTAGCTAGGACAACTTTGACGAAAAATGTGAGGCAAAAAAGTTTTTCAAAAATTATCGATTTGCGCTGGAGAATATCTCAGAAACTATAACGCATAGAAAGAAAATGAATATAAACATTCTTGTAGGAAATTTAATCATCTTTTATTTTGTAATGAATTATTTTCACCGTACGACGCACCGTTTCCGGGTTGTAAGCGAAAAACCGACAAAAGGGACCTTTCCACCCCCCTCCTCCTAAAGCGACAGGGCTAGGGGCGGGGACTTTTAGTATCTTTGCCTCCTTACTACCCGCAACATATTTCTCAAGAGAAAAATTCTCCCCCATTCCATGTCCCCTACAATCCGCTTTTTGGCATTCATTGACTGGACTATAAAGACAAAACGAAAAGAAAACCTTGAATTTATCCAAAAAAAAGGTAGAAATAAAACATTAGCAAATTAACCTAAACCTGCAAATTAACTTAATTAGGTGTTAACATGAGTAAACACGAACATTCGTTTTATTTGCATATTGGATATGTCTAATGTATTTTGCAATATAATTATGAGTATACCTTTGTTATTAAATATTTACTCATGCTTAAAGTTACTAGATTATCTAACTGCTTGATTTAACAATCTAAAGGTTATTAAGAGCTACATAGTGCAAAGGTGTATTGCAAAGTTTGTCTTAATAATGCTTTTATGCAATTTTGATTGCATTTTATTTTAATATTTGTTAATAATGCACGACAATGTAGCTGTGAATGGCACATGGATTAGCTCTCCTTCGTCGTGCACATACGCGAAAAGCCAATAATCTTAACAACGTTTCTTATTTAAACGCGTAGATTTTCTAATACACTTGGTGCGAATAACCCGTCATAACCTTAATTAAATATATTTTAACTTTACAATCCTAAACTTGCGACAGTGATAAAATGTTTGTTTCGTGTTTTATCAATGTCAAAAGTAAATTAATGCAAATTACACATTTGTTTCTTGTTTGTTTTTAATCAACATAATTAATTATTAACGATGCAAAATGAACAAATATAGCTGAAGAAGGGGTTCATTGAATTCTACGCTCTTTACTTGTCTGACGTCGTCGTTGGCCTTGTTTCGTTTAAAATTTGTTACCACCAAGCATTTCCTATTAATTGAAATCAGAAATTAATTTAGTTTGTCAGAATTTGTTGATTAAACAACAAAAAGAGTTAACCTACAAGATACGAAGTAGTAAATCCATGCTCTTAGACATAGTAAGGGGAGGGGAGACTTGGGGGGGTTTTTAGCCCTCCAAAACCTGAAATTGTTTTCCAAGATTTTCATGATGGGCAATCCAATTTCCTAAATAAATATGTTTTGCGTTTGTATACCTGTATTTTGATAAGTAAACAAAGACTTAAGTCCCCCAAATTTTAGAGTCTAATTATGCCTGTCTCCATACTACTTTACATTAAAAACCTTTCTACAAGCCCTTAATACTTTATTTTTACTACTACTAGAAGGATGTCCTTCGATGTCTGTGATACTACTGTTGCTGATATGAACTACATTAAAACAATACCAACGATTAACAAAGTCGCTTTAGTGATATTTTGTAAATCGCATTTTATTTTTATTTTGATAATCGAAAGAAATTTTATTGGAATGTCATTTAAACGTTTCGTGATGATGATAAACTTCAGGAAACGATGCAACGCAAAAGATAATTTCCTACCTGTCGGAATTTAGTTCTATTAATTTCCGTTCCATATTTATTAATTAATAGCCTCAGTACAGAGGAAACCACAAATATTACAGCTTCCTAAGCTGTTGTTAGCAAATGAAATAAGCTTTTGATAAGTAGTAAACCCGATATTGTAGGAAATAGTTTACATTACTTATTTGGCGCCCTAAATTTGTTCTGTATTGATTAATTCAGCGGACAGGAACTTTAGAAGTGATACGAGTATACAATTTCCGTGTGGGCGTTAAGTGTGCAAGAAGAATTCTTAATTGGAGTTAGTGGTGCTTCGTATATACTAATAAACATTTACCCATAGAGTATAAATTTACAAAATTTCGTATTTTATTAATATTGTAATTGCTTCAATTGTAACTGTCTCAGATCATGCACTCCCTAAAACTGCATTTACCTTCTTCTGATATTTAAATATAGAGATACAGTTTCTCAAAAAAAAATAATACAAAGAGGGTTACTTACGAAAGATTCTATTTGAATTTTGAAAGAAACAAATTTAATACGTAAACCTACAAATTGTAAAATAAATTTAATTTATTTGAAAAAAGCAAATCAGATAGAATTTGGAAGGGAAAAGAAATTCTCAAGTATTTTTTGTGTTTCGAAGAACAATTTCATTTATTCGGAAATCCAGCTTTTGCAAATGGTTTCACTCGTTCAATATTTGCCTTTATCAGCGATCGTATAAATTACAGTCCAAGACCCCATTTCAATTTATATGAGAATTTCAAATTTATAAAACCGAAATACAGTTAATTTCATTTTAACACGAGCTGGTTCGAGGATAGCTGAACATGGTTTGTACGTATATATTTGCTTTTAATTTATTTACCCTCGAAAATTTAATTCGACCAAAGCTCTCAGAACAAATATTACTAAAGCCTATAAACACGATCAGCTTATTAAATATGTGCTTATAGTGTGTATTTCTTCCGTATTTCGAAAGTCAGCCTATTTCAGTTCTCTAATCCACAAAACATTCAAAATTTAATACCACTCGTGGGATACTTATGCTGACGGATTCATTCAGTTGATTGAGTTGAAGTTAATAGGGTTCACCGAAGTTCACGGTTCGAAACGTATAATAGGGATAACTTCACTTTCAAGAATTGCGGAAATCGTGTCTACATCCGTGTTAGTTATTCGAAACTTTACAAGACTGCAGAATCTGTTATGTGACTGCTTTGTAAATTGGAAAATTAAACTCAGCGAATACGCAAATATACTTTCTGATATACGTACACGGAACATCAAGTACTGTTAAGTCTGTTTAATTAATATTGGGGTGAAAGGACGACGGTATCTGACTTAACAGATTGTGCTAATCGGAACCGCACGGTTGCTCCTTTTCTGCTTAACTCAGCGATAAATACAAATTAGCTCTTTTTGATTTATTACATTTTCTCTTTATGATTCTAAAATTGTGGAACACTGAAAATACAGAGTTATTTAAAGACTGTGTTTTATGATACACTATTAAGCGTCAAATTAATCTATCTTTTTAAGACAGTACATTTAGTGACAAAGACTTTGAACTTTAAATTTTGCTATACACCAAATAGGAATTTAGCTCCAAGTTTAAATAATATTCATTTAAGTCCAGTTGTTGAGGCAGCACCTAGTCCAATAATATACGAATATACCAAGCTTGTCTCGACAAAACGAAAACTTGCTGATCAAATATTGAAAAGCGTTGCAATTATATTATTTTGATTTACTTAGATGACCCTGAAATGTGATTTTTCCTAAAACTACATGTAATCACTTTTGCATTAAACTTGTTGCATACAACATTCATAGCTATCTAACGATACTAAATTAATTATGAAAATCTCTATTTTTCGTATACAAGAACGTTGTTGAGTTTAAAAACGCAGTAAACAGTCAACCCGACGAATAGCACGACTGTACCTTTGATATTAAGTACAAATATTAACATATACAATGTAACGGAAATATTTTTGTGTAATCTTACAAAATAAAAACTTGCATACCGATCCCATAAATAAAACTCCGTTTCTTCTTTATTAACCTGTTGCAGAAATAAAATTGTCTAGTCTTTAGTATAAATCTGTTAATCAATTTTAGCCAAAAGTTTGAAATTTGATAGCGTTACACTAGGATTTCTAGTGTTTCTTCCGGCGGCGTGAGACAGTCTGACACAAAGTATACGGGGTGTGTCAAAAAGCGGCGAACACCTAAGTTTATTCTTTTTGCTCTACTCGCACACTTGCTTCAAGTATAGTTTTTATTTTTGTACACTGGTTAGTTTAGTTGAGAGCATTTTCTGAGACATGCTGTATATATACGCTACATTGGTTCACAATGTCCAGGAACAACGATCTTTTAAAAACCTTTTTTACAAAACGATCGTTATTTTCTATGATGTGTCAAGAGGAAACACCTCCAGACCTTTCTATAATTTTCAAAATGCCAAAGACGAAAAACTTAAGAGGGGCACGATAAATGCCATTAAAACAGTACAAGAATTTTTAAACAACCGTGTATAAATGTACTAAGTTAATAATTTTTATGTTTTCAGTTTAAACAATAAAGTTTCGTTCAGTAATTCTTGGCTTCTTTATTTACTTTTACATAAAACAAAATGTAGCAACTATTTTCGAACAAAAATTAAATTGAAATATATTTTCAGACAGAAAAAGTAGTTTTTGAGTAGGTACATAATTTATAGTTAACTACCTGGATTCTGTGCATATACATTAACCTGACAATAATTGTTGCAATTGTAAAAATTAATAGTTGACATAAACTTGTAGTTTCCATCAGACGGCGTTTGTATTGTGAGATTCTGCTTCTGCAGATGGTGCCCTAATTATGATATTCAATAATTATTTACTTTAATTATTAATTAATATTTAGTTTCGCTTGCTTTCTCACGGAAGGTCTTCAAACATGACACTTATTTTCGTGTTAACAAGAGATGTTGAAGTAATTTTGTCATATAATTATAAAATTGTCACGAAACCTCCAAGAAGCTGACTTTACAAGCTCGCATTTCTGCAATCACTTGAATAACTCAAGTTTTCTAACAAAACATTACACCTTGTAAGTAAAGTCATCTTTTTGTGCAAATAAAACTGTATGACGATTTTCAGTGG
>VTPC01003392.1:83895-98380 GCA_011009095.1 Ignelater luminosus | reverse complement strand
AACACAAATAAGGAAAGCATTAAACAATGATTCATCACATTTGCAATCATTAAGATTTGTTTTTTTGTTACGTCAATTAGATAAATAATAACTTTTCATTCATTTAAAATAAATGATATGAAATTGAATTCAAAAGTGCATTGAATGATTTGTTAACAGTAAAGGAAATGACAAACAAATATTTTACAATCGTTATCTACAACAAACCAACAAATAGAAAGTCAAAGGTGGCACGCGCGTTGGTCCTCTAACTACTTAAGTATCAATTCTTATTTTGTAATGTCATACCTAACAAATCTAACACTATCTCTAAATCCTTTAATGATCCACAATGATTTTGATATTTTAAGATTATCCAAACTAACATATCAGGATGATTTAACAAAAATTATATTCAAATAGACACAATATATAAAAGCTAAGAAACTCAATCGGTTCAGTATAAGTTTTTACTTCCAACGAACTAATCTAATATTGCAATTTAAAGACAATGTTTAGTGTTCTGTTAAGTTTGTTATTCGTGATCACACCGACATTCAGTGCTCGAATATTAGGAATTGTACCAACACCATCTTATAGTCATCAAATTGTTTTTCGCCCCTTATGGAAAGAACTTTCGTTAAGAGGACATCAAGTGACCGTTCTTACTACGGATCCGATCAGAGATTCATCCCTTACGAATCTAACAGAGATAGATCTTCATTTTTCTTATAAAACATGGAATAATAGAATAAGTATGAACGAAATGGCCAAATTAAATCCTGTAAGACTGATTGACGGATTTATAAGGCTAGGACATGCTTTGGTAGAAGAACAGCTTGAATATTCAGAAGTCCAAAAGTTATTAAAGAATAACACTGATGGTTTTGACGTAATATTGGTGGAAGCGTTGTTTCCAGCCATGGCTGCTTTTTCTGATAAATTTGACTGTCCACTAATACAAATTCTCTCATTGGATGCTTCGTCAACTATTTATTATTCTGTTGGAAATCCATCCCACCCGGTATTAAATCCTGAGTTTTTATCAACATACAAAGAAAAACCAAATTTCCTCGATCGACTTACAATGGTATTTGGTCACCTGTTCTTTAACATCTACTTTTATCCCAGAATGCTAAATTCTCAGCAGTCTCTGATAAAAAAATATTTTGGGGAAAGCTATTCTAGCGTGCAAGATATATTGAGTAAAACAAGCATGATGTTTGTTAATACAGATAATATATTCCATCCACTCAGGCCTCTATTACCAAACGTTATACAAATCGGTGGCGGAACACATTTGACACCACCAAACCCATTACCAAAGGTACGTTTGTTATTTATTATTACTGTAATAGATCCTAAAGAAATTTTTGTTAAAGGATTTGCAAAAACATCTAGATGGTGCTACAAATGGATTTATTTACTTCAGTTTAGGAAGCAATGTTAAAAGTAAACTCCTTTCTGAGAACACTCGTAGAGTTCTATTAGGAACCTTTGCCGAACTCCCATATAAGGTTTTATGGAAGTTTGAAGAAGAAGATTTACCGGGAAAACCTGATAATGTTATTATATCAAAATGGTTTCCTCAACAGGATATTTTTAGTAAGTTGGTGCATTGTCAATTATGACTTTTAACACAATAATTAATTTTAGAGCATCCAAATATAAAGTTATTCATTTCTCAAGGAGGGTTGCAATCTACAGAAGAAGCCATTTATCATCATATTCCCATAATAGGAATGCCATTTTTGGGAGATCAAAATACTAATGTTCAAAGAATAGTAGATAAAGGCATGGGCCTTTCGTTAAATTATAACACCTTGGATAAAGAAACCTTTAGGAAAACGATTTTGGAGATTATGAATAATCCGAAGTAAGGACAGCACATTTTGCTATATTTCAGCTTTTTGATAAAAAAATTTTATTGAGTGTTAATTGCTATTATTATTTTTCTTTTAAGATATCGTACTAAAGTGAAAGCACTGGCTGAATTAGCAAAAGATCTACCAATATCAGGATTAGAACGGGCAATTTGGTGGACTGAATACGTAATCAGACATAAAGGCGCTAAACACTTAAGAAGTCCAGCTTTAGATCTACCTTTGTATCAGTACTTTCTGTTAGACGTTATCGGTTTTTGTGTATTGGCAGTTTTGTTAATAGGTTACGTTCTATTTAAGTTAACTAAATTTGTTTATAATTTAAAAAACTATTTTATATCAAAAGATAAATTAAAAGTTCAGTAAATAAAGTGAATCAGGTTGGTGTAATAACTATAGATACTGATTAACTTTCTGTAGTAACAATTTTTATTATTTATTTATTTATTTTATATTTGATTGAAAAACATAGAATGTAATGTATCGGTTTTTAAATAAATATCTAGAACGCTCTGTATATTCTGCTGTTTTGGATTCTCAAGAATGAACCTAACACTCTATGGTCAACCAATCACGAAATGTGATGGTTTCAAAATAGATATGGCGTCATTTGACATAGCAAAGCATTTAAGATGATGTTTTTGTTTTTGGAATCATTCAGTTACTATTGATTCAGATAACTACAATCGCTTGGTTAATACCTACCAATTTTAGTATAGTTTTGAGGTTTTGGATTTGGACAAAAAAAATTGAAAAGGCTCGTAGAGTACCTGAGGAAAGCAAAAAACAAGAAAATCATGCTATGACTTTTTTGTCCTATAAATTACTTTAAACTTCTTTCAAGACTGTTAGTCCAAAAAGACCCAGGCCACTACAAGAAAATTGTAACCAAAGTCCCATTGGCCAATTACTTGAATTCCAACTCGACCAATTGGAAAAAGTTTACAAATAAAAAAACAAGAGCTCAGGTTTGAGCTTGGTTCAAGTACTGACTATAAATACTGCCATTAGAGAGATGTTCCTAGAGACAGATGATACATATGTTTGTCGTGAACGTTTTCGATTTTTATAATCTACTAATTATTATCAGTGATTAGATGAGCTAGGGAATAATTTATAACTTTTTGTTTTTGCACTGTTACGCTACTTGTTGCCCGTCATTCCACCAAGATCCCAGTACACGTTTTGTTCCAAGTCTGTTAGAATTTGAAATGGCTACTATAACAGTCGCTGCAATACCTTCGGCGTAGGCATTACTTTGAGTAATACCCATTTCCCTGGACGAAAAACTCAGCGTTATCTTCAGAGTCAAAGAAGTCTGTTGCTATTAGAAGGTGGTCTCTGTTATCAAAATTAGGCGGAACAGGACATTCTAAAGCAGTTAATAGTAGTGGAACCTTCTGTTTCGGCGACAAGGTGTGTAAAATCTAAATTTGAAATTCTCCACAAGAATGCAAAAAGAAGATAACTGTTTGATCAAGTTCTCAAGGTTTCAAGAGGTAAGTAAATCCAGCAGATAAATGCAGTATACATCTGCCTAATACGAACAGCTGCTGCCTGCAAGTTGGAATTTAGAATAAGATACTCAAAAAGTTTTGATCCACAATGGCAGTGACTAGCAGTCCAAAAACACTAATAATTCTTTAGAAACAGTTTTTGGAAGGTGCGAAAAAAGTTCCGGGCAACCACGATTTTCTCCAAGCTACTGGATGATATGTTCAGTATCAATAAGTGTAAAGGGGGAATAAAAACAGTCTTATACAGCAAACTTTTCGTTGTAAACAATACGCTTTGAGTTTCCACACTACACCAAAATCATTTTTTCTGTTGTTGACACAAAGACACTTATTGTGTTTGACAGTTGATACCTGTGTGCCCAAAGTTTTGGCAATAGTCTTACCTGGTACCGTAGTTTCTATAATTCGTTTGATTAAATTGCTGACTTTTTCTGATTGATCCTGAACGGCGTAAAAGTCGGTAAGTTGCTTATTACATAGACAACAAGGATCTTGTTGATTGAGCAAAGACAAAACAAAAAAATTGTGCATATTTGTTTATTTATATAGAGTGTTGACTTCATGTACTGTACACGATTTCAACACTTATTTTTATTAAGATTTACAACATTATTCTTCAAATGCCAGTCCACAGCATTTAAAGCCCTGTATGCAATCTCCGACGGTTTCGACAAAGTCGCAATGAGTTTTACACATTGTTGATGGAAGATCATCTCCATAATGTTTGCAAGGTTTGCCGGACCCTGAAAATAAATGAAGGTATCACCACATTGGGCTGCTACGATTTGTTATTTTAATCTAACCACCTAATAGGTGTAACGAATAAAATGAACCATGATTTTTTAAAAAAAGGTTAGACCAATAATGTGGTATCAGTTTTTTTCTTGTAGCTGTATTAATAACTGAGATATCAATTTAATATCATTGAATTTGGGACACCCTGTATACCACTCGCCTTGATTAAAGTGTGCCAGGGCGGATCAAGGAGTTTAATGTAATTGTACATAAAATAAATAAAAAAGAATCGAAATTATTGAGACCAGCAGCAGTAATGATCAACAATTTATTAAAATATACAGCGTGTTCCATTCTTAGAGTAAAGTTGATGTCATTTTGAGCAAAATTAGAAAAACAATAAATGAATGAATAACAGAATTTGGTAGCTACGTTTGCCCTAATCATTGTTTATTGTAGACGCTGTTTTTGTATCTCTTCAAATAACCGAGATATTCTCTTGGTTCACTTTGCCTGTTACACTCGGTATAGCTATTCGTAAATGAATTTCCAAACACATATGAGATAAGAGAAAACTCTAACAAACTTAAAAGGAAAGTACAGACTTACTTCCTTTTGCGTATTCGCAAAATCCCTGTCCAACAAACATGGCAAAAATGGCCAATACCACACAATACTTCATTTTTGAATATAATTTTCTTTTGTACACAAACTAGAGTTTACAGAAAGAGTAAATCTTGTGTTGAAAAACGTTAATTTATAGGTCTAAGAGAAATTTATGACACTTTCTTTGTTTTTACTATATTAGTCACGTCATTGTAAGAATTCGACACAGCATAAGGCCTAAATAAATAACAAAAGACACTAAATAAATAATTGAAATGTTCATAAGGTAGGAATTTAATGCTTTTACTCAAAAACTGAATTGTAAAATTGAGGTGTACTATTTTTTTATTTGAACGCGAAACAATGTATCATTTAATTCGACTGCTAGTTATCAACGGTTTTTTCGGATTTCCTGATAGTAATATCAGCAAAAATTAAACGGTAAGTTAAATTAGTGACCAGGGGAAAATAAATTTTTTTAAAAAAACCAGTTCAATCGATAATAAAATTATACTATGGTGCTTGAAAGAATTAAAAAGTAAAAATAGTCAGTGACAAAATTGCAATTTAAAACAGAAATAGGAAAAATACAGGAAATACTTCATTAACATGATTTAAAAAATTGAAACTTCCTAGATCAAAAATTGAAGCGTCGAAGAGAATTCTAGTACCGTTTTGGAAACCTTAAACTCGATTAAATGTTGTTAGTCTGAGTTAATCAGGGAAATTGAGTATTGAGTGTCAAACAGTAATACAGTCATTGCAGATAAACTTGAACTTAGATTGCAGAAGATGAAAATGGAAAGCAAACTGCAAACTAAAAAAAATGCGAACACATCAAAAATATTAGTTAATTTCAATAAAACTTGAAGAAAGTGTATAAGTATATTCATCAAATTTATATACAAAAGAAAACAAATCGTCTTGGCATACTTGACATTAAATCATCTGTCTCCTACTGAGTTATTTCATCCCAGACTTGCAGTTCATCTAAAGTAGACAGCAGGGTGCTAATTTTTCGATGTTATCCCATACATGTTCAATATGCGACAGGTCAGGAGAACTAAAAGACCAGAGCATTACATTAACGTCAGCGTTTTCTAAGAGCTGCTTCGTAATCTTCGCAGTATGGGAGTGTATACTATCTTCCTGGTAAATTGGATTTACAAGGTCTTCAAGATAGAGTAGCACAACTGGTTGCAATGCTTGCCCAAGGTAATATTTGGCATTCAAACTACCCTGAATAAAAACCAACTTGATACCCTACACCATACCGCTCTGGGTTGAAATTGTATGATGCTCGAAGGCAAACTGCAAACTGCAAAGTTTCCCGGTGGTAACCTTATTCACTGCACCAATTTAGTTTAGTGGCATGGTCTTGGTATCAGTAGCAAACATAAAATGATTGGCAAGAATAAAAGCCAAAAGATCCATTGCATTCATTTCTACTGCTTTTCTATAATAAAAGGACAGTATAAAGAAAACACTCCAGAAATAAAATCAGAATCATCTTCAGACCCATCAGCAAAATCTCACAAGTCCTACCTTCTTCTAAGGATAAACACCCAACATTCTTCTTCTTTTGCCCATATCTTATCAAAAGCTTATGCAATGTCTAAAGATGTAGCACCTGTGTGTTGCTTTTGTTCGTATCCCCAATTTTGGATAATCTTGGTAGCTGATGAGTTGTCGGGTAGTTTGTCATAAAACAATGCCGCGCATAAAATAGTATACCATTAATACTTAAAAAGAGTTTTAGTTCTAGACCTGATCTAAGTCTAAATTTCTGGTAACTATCTTATTACTTGTACAACTAAAATAAGTGAAATATATATCTAATGAAACGCCAATAATCTAGACTTAGACCAAGTCTAAAATTTAAATGTCTTTAGTGTACCTAAAAGTGTCTTTGCAATCTAGTAAGAAGAATCTGTTCAAACAGCTTGGATATTAACCATTATGAAGACAAACACTGAAAACACTTGTTGAGCAAGCAAAGGCTTTGCTAGCAAAATCTTAGTATCAGATTGTGTCCAAGAGATTACAAGTTTAAAACTAACAAAACATTTTTACAGACTGACTGAAGAATTGTTCGTTACCATTTGCTCTAAATGTGGTAAAAAGTCTCCGCAGCCAGAGTGTCGGGTTTGGGGTAGAAGAGGGAAAAAGGGGTCCGAAAATTGCGTTTTCTCAGTTTTTTGCAAATATCTCAAAAACTATTCAAATTGCTGTGCTCTCTCTCTCTCTCTCTCTTCATAGAACCATGTAATCACTGGAGGTGGAATTCCTTCTGCTGTACATCTTAAAGTGATGTTTCTACGACAGTAACCAGTTTGATTATCTGGAGCTTCCACTATTTTTGGCACTGACATGTTTAATGGTTTGTTCACTTACATTTACACTTAGAAATGCTTCGCTATATGCAATTCCTAGAACACTGTTTTATTTATACAGTGGTGTGGAAAAGTCTTGCATCGCTTTAAAAGTTGAAGAAAATTAAATCTCCATAGACACTTTTTTACAAAAAGGTATACACATTGACATTGGTAGCTTTGCACCATACCTTAGTTAATTCAGTGGAATTAAGACTTCTTAGGACAGCATTATCTCCAACTGAGGTGGTCCTTGATCGCTTATTGCACGGTGAGTCATTAATTCTTCCCGTTCTCACATACTTTCAGTAGAACAACTAAAGAGTGATTACAGTTAACTTTCGAGGTTATTTCACGAGTAGAAACACCTTATTTATAAGAAAAACTAATTTCTCATCGCTTTTGATCTGGCAAACTTTCTGTTTCTTCTAATATAGGTATTTGTGATAGTAAGTACTTATAAATCTAAGTAGACTACTTTTGCATTATTTAAGCGAGAAATGGCGGGAAAGTAATATTTTAACAATTTTCTATGGAGGATATTCAGCAGAAACACTTAATGTAATTACAATTTCCAAATAAAGATCAGCAATCTAAAGTCATTTTGCCTTAGTTAATCAAAATACCTCGTAAAAGCTTTTAAAGACTGAGCCCTGAAATTTGAGTCTAAAAAAACAACAACGCTGAATCATGAACTAGTAAGTATAAATAGGAGTAGATATTTAGAGAATTATAGTTGATTTAATAGGAATACGCCTTGTAGTTGGAATTCATTTTTTATAATTTGGAGTTGGAAAGTTCTTCTTCTTTTAAGAGACAAATTGCCTGTTTATTCTATTGATACTGCTCATTGCAGTTTTGATGGTGATTCGTTTTGGGTGCCTGCCTTGTGTTTTTTGGTAGTTCACTTTTTATCTTTAGCAACCCTGAGGAGTCTGTCTCTATTCATTCTGTCTACGTGTTCGCTTCATTCTTTCCGTCTGACTTTAGTAAATTTTACAATGCCCTGTATTCCACATTGTTCCCTTATTTAATGACTGGGTACTCTGTCTCTTAATGCTGACTATACATCTTAGAGCTTTCATTTCGGTTTTTCTAAGTAATTGTTTCGTTTTGTTAGTCTTGTTTCCGCACTGTTCTGATAGCCGTAGCGCTTCATCAGCCGAGTTGATAGTTAATTGGTGGCGAGGCAAAATACGTCCGTTGTCTCCGTTCACTCGCACTGGACTAGCCAATAGAAATCGAAAAGGTAGTTTTAGATAATTTTCTTCCACACTCTATCGCAGTGGATGCAGTGGTACAGGGCTGTTGGCAGCAGGAATGGAATGGCGTCGGGCTGCAGCAAATTTATGTTAAAGAACTGGGCGGCGATCGTTGGTACCTGAAGCGGATGTTAGTGGGCGCCCCTTGGTGGGCGTGGTTATGTTGGATTTTGGTTGAAGGGTTTCTCGATGTTTTAATTAAGAGCGTCGGTTGCCGGCAGAGGTGGCGACTGCAGCGTGGCGCATCGGTGAATGTTTTGCGGCAAGGCTGATTGGTGTAACCGGGCCATTGTGACATCGAGGCAAAGTTTTAGTTGTGGAGGTCATTGACCTCAATGTAGCCAAAGTCGACAGTTATTATTGTTGTTGGGTGCCCACTACCGAGATGGTGATGTGCCGATATGGTTGAGAAGGCCGATGTTGGGTCCGCGACAAGGGGAATGTTGGTCCGTAATACTGATGGTGGTGAAAAGTGAACAGAGATCGCAAAAGGAAAACTTTCGAGACAAACCGCGAGGTTCTGTAACTCCGTTATTCTTCAACATATAAAGTTTCTATTCAGACAGTTGGGAAGATTTTTATCTCTTCCGAAAAGGTTCATTATGTCGACCTCGTATCTTTAACGGTTTTGAAGTCCTACGTTTGCAAAGTGACGAATCCGAAAAGAATTTCTTTGTTTCGTTCTTGCGATCGGGTTGGGGAGAGACATCGAAATGCCGTTTCCCGAAACAAGGCAAAGTTTTCAGCGCATGCATTTGTTTCGATTTCGATATTTCTAACCGTTCCCGAAATGCAGCTTGCCGAAGTTTCGATCGAATCTAATCTAACACGGGTTATATAGTTCATTTGCATTTAAAATTGAAAATCGTTAATAGCTTAGAATGTGCCAGCGGTTTTGATTAAATTTTAATAATAAAAAGTGGTAACAAAAGACTACGCTATAATAAGTTCCATTTCACAAAGACTTTTTTTAGTTCAGATGGCCAACGAATGATACAACTTAGTTTAGTTATCAAATCAATCAATTATATGAGTTTACATCTTTGCTTTGCAGGGAAGAGGTTTAAGACCCAAAACAGAGAGAGCACTTATGGCAAGTTATCTCATTTGGATGCCTTTGTATCTAAAACCACCTACCTAAGCTACACAAACAAAGCATCACTAAACCAGTGAATGTTTGCTAATTGATTATAAACAGTGATAACAATAAATCTAAGTATTAATTGCTAAATTATGAAATTAAAAGAATTTAAAGAGAATTTAAAAGTTCTGCGTTTTTATTTTGTTAAATTCCTTTCTTAATGTTTACCTTCCCTTTACTACATGATAATATGAACAACAAAATATAGAAACCACAGGACAGACAGTATCGGGTATTAAAATAAAAAGAATTTCGGTAAGATGTAATAGAGAACAAAAATAAAACATTTTCTTATTAGTTTGTTTGGCCCTCGTATTATGTGGTTCTTATCTCAGCTAAACTGTTTTACCAACATTACAATCTCAAATTTCAAATTTGTTTCAATTTGAAATTTAGAATGCTGTTGTCATCATGCGTAATGCCAATGTGTATGTAAACCTGAAATAATAGTGAGTATAACTAACTATTTTGTTTGGTTTCTTAACAAAAACGTTATGTACAGTAGACATTCTTAAAATTTACATTTTATATATCGACATTATACAGTGACGAACACGGTAGATATCTTACGCTAACAGGAGCTGTGGTAGCAAAATTCCACAGTTATTTTTATATTTCACAAGCATTTTGGGCAATATGAATATTTGGGATGGCATTTAACCAAAATTATTTCATAATATATTTTACTGATTGTCTTCAAAGAAGCGTTTCTGACTAAGAACTTGTATACGATATCAGAAAGCAAATGCTTACCGCGCGATATTTTTTTGACTATTAGTCTTAATCTTGATACAAATTCTATGTGTAAATCTAAAATGAATAAAAGTACATCCGTTAATATTCGTTCATTAGTTATTTTTCATGGAGAAAAAAAGGTCTTTATCAGAAATTGAGAGGATTCTAAATTTATATAAATCTACAGTTGAGAAGATTTGTAATCAATATTACAATAAAAAGAAGAGAATAGAAGATTTCGCGAGTACCAAGGGTTCAAGAAAAGTGACACTTTCAAATGTCAGGGAAATACAAAAAAATCCAAAGCACAAGGATCAATCTGAAGATTTTTGGAAAAATGTTTTATTTATAGGCGAGAACAGATTTTCACTGTTTAGAAGAGACAGAATGCAAGAAACAGTGTGAACAAAGCCAAGAAAAGAGCTCAGATTAAAGAATATGTCAAACATGGAGTTATAAACGTTATGGTTTGGGCTGCCATAGATTACTATGGGGTTGGAAATCTAAGCTCTATCAAAGGCAATATAAATAAAGAAATGTACTTAGATGTTTTAAAACAGAATCTAAAACAATTGGGCATTAAAGATACTTTTCATTGTTTTTATTACTTCTTCCAAATTTTACTCATTTCAAAAAACGTAAGCCGTATACACCGATATGTTCGTCACTGTACATACGCTTTTGTATTATGTTGTGAAAATATTGCTTGTAATGTTTAGATTAGGTTTGCTCAAAGTTGGAAACGGGCTCAAAATGGTTAAAAATAAAAAAGATTTAAAATCCCCACATCGAAATCGATCTTTGACTGGTACCAGGCCGATTTCGCGTATTAGAGCTAAGGGTAGAAATATTCGTGTAATTGTTCGAGTTCGTCCACCTAGTAATCGAGAACAAGGAGAGAATTTTAGGTAAGTTGACTATTAACGTATTTCAAATGGTTGTAATTTATAAAAATATGTCTCACCCAACCAACACCCACATGTGATTTGATTAGAATTGTTGTTTCAGTAATGTACTTAAGATTGTTGATGACAGCACTATAGTATTTGACCCTAAAGAAGAGAATGTACCATTCTTTTATCATGGAGTTCAACAACGTTACAGAAACCTTACAAAACGTCCCAATAAAAATTTACAGTTTACATTTGATAGAGTATTTTCACATGAAGCATGCAATAATGATGTTTTTGAATGTACTACAAAAGAACTTATCAAAACTCTTATGAATGGTTATAATTGTTCAGCATTTGTGTATGGAGCGACGGGTGCTGGAAAGACCCATACAATGCTGGGACGAGGGGACGATCCAGGAATAATATTTTTAACAATGAGAGAATTATTCAAGCAAAAAGATGAACTTTCCCAAGAACGTCACTTTGAGATTGAAGTTACATATTTAGAAGTATATAATGAAACTGTCAAGGATCTCTTAAATCCTGGCCCAGCATTAGAGTTACGTGAAAATGGCCAATATGGAGTAATAGTAGCCGGCATTCAAGTCCATCGTATAGATAAATCAGAGAAGCTATTTGACCTACTAGAACAAGGTAATAAAAATAGAACTCAACATCCAACTGATGCAAATGAGGAAAGCTCTAGATCTCATGCAATTTTTCAAGTATGTTTACGCATGAAAATAATATCCACAAATGAAATACGTTTGGCAAAATTAAGTATGATAGATTTAGCAGGCAGTGAAAACGGAGCTGCAACTGGTTATAGTGGAGCTCGTTTTACAGAAGGGGTCAATATAAATAAATCATTGTTAGCTCTTGGTAATTACATAAACGGTCTTGCTCATAAACAAAGATATGTACCTTATCGCGATTCCAAGCTAACAAGACTACTGAAAGATAGCTTAGGTGATAATTGTCAAACTGTTATGATAGCAAACGTGTCTCCAAGCTCTTTAAGCTATGAGGATACATATAATACGCTTAGATATGCAATTCGAGTAAAAAGTATTAAGCCCAATATGCAAAAGAACATTGTACGTAGTGATACAAAGCTAAGTCATTATGTAAATCTCGTTGATAAATTAGAAAAAGAGAATGAAGAACTGAAACTTGAATTATCAGTAAGTATTGATTGAAATACTAGTTTCCTTTTTAAGTTTAAATATTCATATTTGAAATTGCAGTTATTATACCAACAGAAAAATAATGAAACGGTTACCAAAGACGAACCTGATCCAAAATTGCAGACTGAATTGCAAGCTCTCTATGCTGAAAAACGAAAATTAGAACAAGATATTCTGCAGTTGCACAATTTGAGAAAACAATTAAACGAAGAATCTGATGCAAAACTTAATGGTATATGTACTGACACTCCAGATAGAGAATATGAACATCCTAGATCTCTTAATGCTATTGATCACTTGGTACGACAAATAGTTAATTTACAAAAAGATCCGGTACTTTTGCGGGAAAGAAATGAACAACTAGAATTGAGGTTAAAACAATTTATTGAGAAAACTCCACATTTAAAACAAGTTGCCCAGTTGGACGATTCTCAGGTTGCTTCTACTACAGCTAATAGCAAGGTAAATAAAGCTTTATAAAAATCATTTTATTCTTTCAACCAAGTGAACATAAATTATAGTGACTATTTTAATTATGTTGGTAATCTTAGCTGTCGAAGCGACAGTGATAGTTTTGAAGGTTAAAATAAACAAAAGAAAACAAAAACCACTCAGTTGTCATAAATTGTTAGTACTGACATTTGGAACATTTAAGTATATTGACATTTACATATATTAAACTTTCAGGCAGAATGCTTACAAAAAGTATTAGATCTACGAGAAGGAGAAATGCAAATGTGCTACCAGCTCATAGAACTTTTCTCAAAAGTACTAAAACCAAGTATTTTACAATTGAGAAGTCATGAACTTGCTAGTGAAGCGCTCATATCTGAATATCAAGGATTAGTACGTCAGCTGCAAGATATTAGGTCTGTAACATGGGATGACGAATCAACAGTTCAGACTCCAATACCAAGTACAGATTCTGCCATTAGTTCTGCCACAGATGTTACGGTAGAATCGGAAGAAAATATGTCGAATAAACAAAAATTGTTGGAAAAACTAAACAACACCTTGACACTTCCACGAAAAAAATCACGAATCACTTCTATAAAAACAATTATGGCTGAAGGTGGAGTCATGCGTCCATATGCATCAGCCATTTTTAGTGAGATCTTTCATTCTGTGCTGTTAATTTGTCACATATTAAAACAGAACTAATAGTTATGGTATGTACTCTATTTAAAATTGGACTAGTAATTTTTACTGTTTTTTCTTTTTATAAAATGTTTTATTCCAGTAATCAGTCTTCACTGACAACAATCTGTTTTTGTTAGAAATCTTGTGGCTAAAGATTTGTATTTAAACAAAGATGATGCTCGCTATTATTGGACATGGTAATTTCTGTAATTATTACGTGACCATAATTGTTATTTCATATTGCAATTTTGTTCCAGATAAAAATAAAATTACCAAGAAGTATAAACCACGTACTGTTAGTGCAGGACGTCCGCTTAACATAAATAAATGAAGCCTGAAGAAATTAGACTTCTATTAAGCAAAACAAAATGAAAACCTAAATTTTCTCAAGTAAATATTTAGGATAAGACAAATCATAATGCAATATTTATTTAGTTTGCGTACAAAAAAATATTGTGTTGGCAGTTTTCATTTTATTATTAGTATTAGTAGGTATTTATAACAAGTTTATTAATTTGAAAACTCTAAATAGGTTGTAACTGCCATTTAGTTTAAATTGCATTATTAACTTGGAACTCTGTATTGTTATTTTAAAATTTTATGAATATATTCAATTATTATTTTTGGTTGTTAGGTCTTTGTTGCAAGCATTTTTCAATTTATTCTGTAAATTTTGTTTCGATTCGTATTGATTTTAAAAAAAATTTATTTTCTCAAAATAATACAAAAAGGAGTTTACAATTTTTGTTGTTCAATGTTTTGTAACTTATTATAAACTGTCGCATTATTACATTATATCTTGCCAAGTAAATTCTTCTTAACATTTTGTTATCTACATGTTATAATGCAGCTGTAGCTTTACCTTGAACTAAGCGTTTTTATTTCTTACGCAAAAGATTGCATTTAACAAAAGGTGGTTATGTATTATGATTTCTTATTTCATAATTTTATATAATTCCTCCCAACCAAAGATTAAAAATTAGGGGAAAATTTATTTTTCACTTATTTTTAAGGTAAAACTTCAATTGGTCTTGA
>VTPC01003392.1:37581-83795 GCA_011009095.1 Ignelater luminosus | reverse complement strand
AGTTTTACCTTAAAAATAAGTGAAAAATAAATTTTCCCCTAATTTTTAAGGTAAAACTTCAATTGGTCTTGATATTACAATTTTCTTACAAAAATTTGGAAGTTTGTTATATTTATACAATGCAAAGAAAGTTATGATGGTTACAATTACAATAAAAGTGATTAAAATGTTTGTTGTATGCAAATATGTAGTAGAATTATCTTCTTGTGTTAGTTCTTTTGGAATTACATTTAATTTTTCTTTCAATTGTTGAAAATCGTCTAATTCTATGTTTTCTAAATGCACGTTTAGAAATTCCGATTACATTTTTATTAGTTTCTGTAAGACTGATATTGACTGTTGGCAATTGTTTTATTTCGTATACTGCATTCGAATAATGGTTTGTTTTTAATTTTCTTGGTTTTTCTTTAATTCGGCGATGGATTCTTCATATCTTTGTCCATCGGTGGCATCTAAATTTCCAGTTATAAATTTGATAACTGATCCTAAACCATCTATTATTCCTCGTTTTTGTCTGGTGGGTATTAACTGATTTATTTTTCTATTGATTTCTTGAAGTGTGACGTTTAAAAGTATTCGGTAATTTTGAAATTCTTTATCATATCCTTTTCCGTGTTGGTGGGTTTCGAAAATATAATTTATGTTTTGCATATTTTCCTTCAATAACTTGTATTCTTTAATTAGAAGTTTGCACTCTATATCTTTAAGTAAGGTCCAGGTGTCGATTTGATTTTTAGCTTGACCTAATTTATAGGGAAATATTCCAGGGTTGTTGGCGATTTGGGTAATTTTTGGTTCTTCTAAGCTTTTGACGTAGAAGGTGTAGAAACATCTGAAATGATGGGACGACTTAACGAATCTATATGACGTTTGCGTTGCCTATTGTTGGAATCTACTAATTTTACAGTATTTCTATTTGTGACTTCGGTTATAGTAAAGGGTCCTTCGAAATTATTTGCGGCTTTACTGCGTTTGTCGACTTTAATCATAACTTGGTCTCCTACTTGGTATTGTTGTTTTTCGCGGCTGTCGTTCTTTTTACTAATTTGCTTTTCTTTATTTTTCTGCATTGATTCTTTTAGGGAATCGTACAAGGTGGTTAATTTATTTCTGTGGGTACTTACATATTCTTCGTAAAATCGTTCGGTTAGTTGCAAATCAAATGGATCTCTTGAAGAAGTGTGTCCATAGATTATTTCTAAAGGAGTAATCTTTGTTGCAGAATGGATTGTGTTGTTATATCCAATAATTGCGTATGTCATAATGTGCTTCGGGGTTTCTTTAGGGTTTTTGTTCTTGATGATTTTGTAATTTTCTATCAAAGTTTAATGAACTCTTTCTATCATTAAGTTGGATTTTGGATTTTTTGGAGTTGTTATGTGGATCTTGATCTTGTGTAGATCTAATAAATCTTTCACTACTTCGTTTGCTAATTCAGTTCCTCCGTCCATAGTAATTAGGGTAGGTGAACCGTGCTGTGATATGAAATTGATTAAATTTTCATCTACTTCAATGCTTGGCAATATCGCGAAAATGCATCGATTATTGTCAAAAATGAATTTCTTTCGATTTGAAAAGTATCCATGGGCAAATGTTCAAACGGTTTGTTTGGCGTTTCTGTAACGTTGAAAGGTGTTTTATTGGGGTGTCGTTCATACTTTGCTTTTCTGCAGGTTATACAGTTATTTATATAATTGGTGACTTCATGATCTAAGTTTTCCCAATAGTAATTTCTTTTAATGGCTGCACATGTTGCATTAATTCCTCGGTGGTTCATCTTGTCTTCATGATAATTTTTTATCACTTTCGTCGGTTGGATGTAAAACTCTTCTGTTGCATTTATACAATTTTATTCCGTTTTGTTGAAAATGAGTTGTCATTATTTCACAAGGTAATTTGTAAAGATTCTCAACTGGAAATACACAGTAATATGTTTTATTAGGTTCCAGGTATTCTTTGAAAAATTGCAACAGGCTATGTCTTAAATTCTGATATCCAACGAATGCGTTGATTACAGTATTCTTTTCTTTCTTTTCAATTTTGGGTTTTGTTGATTTTCCATGAATTACAGTGAATATTATTTGATTTCTCTTGGTATCTAAAGCGTCTTCACATATTGGAATGCTCGGGGTGGAATCTTATTGGGAATGAACGGTTGGTGTTAGATTTTCGTTTTGTTCAGTTGTCACATTTTCGGATTCTATTAATTCTAAAGGTGCTGCTTCAGGTGTTTGTGCACGTACTGTGGGTGGTTGTAAATTTGGTTCTGGGGTTTTTAGTTGTGTTCTCTCTTGATTGATATCGTTTAATAGTTGATCTAATTCTTCTGAATCAAATTGAACTTGAATTGATTGAGTGTCGAGTGGGTTGATCTCTATTCTTGACAAGGCGTTGGCATTTGTGTTACATTTTCCTTTCTTGTAAATTACATCGTAATCAAATTCTTCTAAACGTAGTCTCCATCTAGCTAATTTTGAATTTGGTTCCTTTAGTGAGTTCACCCATTGTAAGGGTTTATGATCTGTGACTATTTTAAATTTGTTTCCATATAAGTAAGGCCTAAAGTATTTGGTTGCCCAAATTATTGCCAATAGCTCTTTCTCGATTGTAGAATATTTTTGTTCAGATTCATTCAGTGTTCGGGACGCATAACAAATAGGTAGATCTTTTCCAATGGGTCCTTGCGATAATATAGCTCCTAAAGCGAAATTGCTGGCGTCAGGTGTTAAATTAAATTCTTTACTGAAATCCGGGTATTGAAGTATAGGTTTGTTCGTTAAAATGTGTTTGGATTTTTCAAAAGATTCTTTAAATTCTTGTGTATGGATGACTTGAGCTCCTTTCTTTAAACATTTCGTCATAGGTTTTGTTAATTTTGCGAAATCTTTTATGAATTTTCGATAGTATCCTAAAAGTCCTAGAAATGATTTAATTTCTTTTTGTGTTTTAGGTATTGGGTAATTTTTGATGGATTTAATTTTGTTCGGGTCCGGTCGAACTCCTTGTGGTGTTATGATGTGTCCTAAATATTGAACTTCTTTTCTTAAGAATTCGCTTTTGTCTAACTGTATTTTAAAATTTGTTTGTCTTAATCTCGAAAATACTTCTTTTGACCTACTAATGTGTTCAGTTAACGATGTTGAAAAAATTATGATGTCGTCTAAATAAACAAGGCATTTTTCGTTTTGAATTCCTCTCAGGATGTTGTCCATTACGCGTTGGAATGTTGGTACTGCGTTTTTGAGACCAAACGGGATTCTTAAAAATTCATAGTGACCATTTTCTGTATTGAAAGCTGTTTTTGGAATGTCTTCCTCTTGGACTTGTATCTGATGATAGCCAGATGCTAAATCAAGAGTGGTAAAATATTGACTTCTGCCAAGTTTGTCTAATAAGTCTGAGACGTTGGGGAGTGGATATTTATCATCTATCGTTTTTGAATTTAATTTTCGGTAATCGATCACTATTCTCCACTTTTGTTTGCCTGATGCGTCAACTTTCTTTGGTACTACCCAAAGTGGTGAGCTCCATGGTGATGTACTTGCTCTTATGATTCCGTCGTTTAACATTTTCTGTATTTGTGTTCTTACTTCTTGTTTATGCACTTGTGGATATCGATAATTCTTCGTATAAATTGGGACGTTATCGGATGTTCTGATTTGGTGCTTTGTTTCACTCGTAAACGTTAAAGCGATGTCTTCACAATAAAATATATCTCGGTATTCTTCGCATAAGTTACTAATTAAAGTTCTTTCTTCTTCGTTTAAATGTTCCAAACGTAATTTTTGCAAATTTTGTCTTTGAAGTTTTCTGATGTTGGATGGTTTTGGTGAATCTTCTGAAGGTTCTGATTGATAATTTAGTTGTTCAGCTGTTGGGTCTTCTTCTACTAACTCAATTTGTATTGGTTTATTTAAAATAAGTGTTACTTCTTCTTCGCTGGTGTTAGTGATGGTAGTAGTTGCATAATAATCCTTTACTGATACATAAGATGCGGGGATTTGGACGTGCTGATTGAATTTCTGATGTTCAATTATTCCTTCTTTAACATTCTTGCTTACGGGAATTTTGATTATCTTTTCGGTTCTAGATTCAACTGTGATGTGACAATTTAGATTTGTGTTTATGTCTTCAATAGAGTATAGTGGAATTTTGGTTGTTTCTGTTTCTAATAGGTTTTTCGTGAAATTTACGGTTGCTTTTAATTTCTTCAACAAATCTGTTCCAATCAATCCGTCATATTTGGGATCGAAGTTGAATAAATGAAATTTATGATCTTCGTTGGTTTTAAATATGTTGGGTAACTGAATAGTTGCGACTTCGTTGTGCGATGAAATTTGATGGGCGGTTTGAATTTGAAAATGTTCTTCAATTAGTTCTGGAAAATATTTATATGCGATTTCTGGTTTCACTAAGCTTTTGGAAGCTCCAGTATCAATTAAGAAGTTTCCTTTCATTTGTGGTATATAAATGCAGGGTAAATTCGATGATCTTTGAGTGTTTATTAATATAAGCTGAGAGTCGTCTTCAAAGTGGTCTTCCGATAGTTGAAAACATTCATTTGCTAAGTAGTATTGTTGGGGTTCGTAATTATAGAAAACTTTTGTGGTTCCTCTTCGTTATTCAGGTTCTAAATAATCTTGTACATATTCTTGATTGTCATCGTTGTCGTAATATTCTTCTGCTACTTCCTCAGGGTCTTCCTGGTAATAAAGCTCTTCAGATATAAAATTTCTTGGTTGATTTGACTGCCTGATGTACTGGGTTCTTTGAATTGGTCTTTGTATATTTGATCTTTGTGGTGGCTGTACTGTTCTTCTTGTATTGCCTGAAGAGGTGTCCATTGGTGTGTGACGTGGTTGTGGTCTGTTTTGAGGTGCAAATGCATTTCTTGTCACTGGATTCGGATGGTTTACTGGTCTTCTAAATTGATTATTCCTATCAGCGGGAAACGACATTGGTCTAACATTGTTTGGAAAGTTAGATTGAAATGCTGGAAAGTTTGTTCTCTGGTAATTGGTGTTGGGTTGAGGCGAGAAATTTCTTGCGATGTTGCTGTTCATTCTTAAACCAGGTTGTTTCTTTTGTAGATGATTGTTAGATTTTCTTTGAAAGTCAGAGTCGTGTCTTCTACTGTAAAGAACGTCTTCTTCCTCAATTACGTACTTTATAGCATCTTCTAGAGTTTCAGGACGCATACTTCTTAAAAAGCTGCCCAAGGGTTCTTTTAATCCACTTAAATAAGCTTTTACAGTTAATTCGTCATATTGGGTTTTCTTAACTCTTCTCGTAGCTTCATTCTGTTCGTTTAATTGGATATTTGAATATAATAAACTTCGAATTTGTTGGCAAATTTCGAAAAATTCTTGAGCCGTTTCATTTCTTTGCTTTAGTAACATCAAATCTCTTAGTAAGGAACTTTCGGATCTCTGGTCTGCAAAAGATCTTTGTAGAAGCTGTTTTAACTCGTTCCATGTTGTAATTTCTCTTCCACTGGTGACTAATAATGCCCTTCCGACTAACTTTGTTCTTAACGTTGATAAAATGAAATTATTGACAAATGGATCTGCGTTATTTGTCAGAAATTGACTTGTTATAACTTCTGCTGAGCGTACATATTCTGATAATTTATGCGTAGTGCCATCGAACTCTGGTACAATTTTTAAATATTCCAGGTGGAAAGCCTGCTGTTGTTGTTGTGCCATTTCTCTAATATTATCGTCTTCTAAAATTAAATTTCGTAATAAATTTGCTAAATTGTCTTCTTGCATATGATTTTTATTTTGATGTTATTTATTTTTATTTGCTGGGTTATTTTAGTTTGTTAAAATCGGGGAGTAATGATTTTTTTTTAAATATTTTAAGGGTTCCTTTGCAATCGTTGCAGCATACTATCATACTAAACAGTTATTGCGTACTCCAACCATCTTAGCATGAGTAATACACCGCGTCAATTGAGGTTAATACTAAGCTAATTTTATTTTGTGTTTTTAAATATTTATTTTTTGCTTTAAGCTTTATTTTCCTAACTTACAAGCTATCATGCAAGTTTTATTTTGCTGTAACTAAATGGTAGTTTTCTTACATTAATAAAATTGTTGTTTTCATTGTTTTCCTTTCGTTTTTCTTCCGTTTTTTCGTTTTTCTTCTCCTTTCCTTTCGTCGGGATGTCGAGCTGCTGGACGATGCTTGTTCCGGTGCGAGCTGCGACTGTGAACCGTCGGCGATGCTTGTCCTAGGGTTTCACTGTGTTTTTCGGTGGTCCGGTGAACTCTTAAGTATTGAAATGCACGAATTGCCGATTTTTGGTCAAAACGGCGTCCATCCACAAGACTGCGCCAATTTTGTTTCGATTCGTAATGATTTTAAAAAAAATTTATTTTCTCAAAATAATACAAAAAGGAGTTTACAATTTTTGTTGTTCAATGTTTTGTAACTTATTATAAACTGTCGCATTATTACATTATATCTTGCCAAGTAAATTCTTCTGACTTAACATTTTGTTATCTGCATGTTATAATGCAGCTGTAGCTTTACCTTGAACTAAGCGTTTTTATTTCTTACGCAAAAGATTGCATTTAAGAAAAGGTGGTTATGTATTATGATTTCTTATTTAATAATTTTATATAATTTGTACAATGTTTATTTTAACACACGTGTGGTTTCTCGAAAAAATTTTGTATCTTACTTGTTTAGATTTCCTGGAATTATGCCGACTGGAAACGCTGTGCCAGGTCAAGCTTGCTTTAATATGGTCTGATTTACATTTAATTTCCCATCACGTATAAGGAATGTGAGGCATCTGCAGACGATTTCTGTGTAATCCTGACTTTTACTATGTTGCCTCGACGTTACAGGTTGTAACAGGCAAGAATATTCCATTATAATAAGTAGGAATGTTTGTTTCGTTATCTTTGTTTTACTCAAGCTTGATACAGTTGCGTCTAATCAAGGTGTGGCTTCAAGCTTAGCCGGCTTAGCGCGGAAAAAAGCACGTAGTCAGTAAGTTACGAGACACAGTCAGTGAAAAACAGAGTCGAGTTATTTACTTAGTTGAGAATAAAAATTTCCAAGTTTGTATTTCGTGAGTTAATTATTTTAACCAGAATTTCGTCCAACTAAAGGCCAGGATTGTAAATACGGTATCACCCTTTTGTTCGCATTTTAAAAGATCCATTAAGTATTAGTAATTCTCGAGGATTTCGAATCTTTTGTTACTGGAAAACTGACGCTTAATAAATATTTCGTCTTAAACACTCGACTGACGGCAGTAAACACTTGTTAATAGTTTTGTGAAACTGAGTATAAGAGTGTGTACCGTTGTTTTGCATTGAAATAGTTCTTTACAAATAAGTAAAAGCAGTTTTGAGTGTCGCTTTGTGATTGAAATCGCGTGAGGGTCACTGAACATTCCAACCGCCGGTCACGTTAAGTAAATTTACAAGAAAACTTTTTTTCTTGTCTGGGGTCCAACTCCGGTAGAGTCTTCCGTTGAGGTTCTGTATCAACCGTAAGTATGTGTTACCATCTCCGTCGCTCATTCGACCTCAACCTATAAGTCCACCACTTCTTCCAAATACAGCAATGCAAAGGCGATTACATGACCTTCTCCTTTAAGTATCCAAATTCTTTGGATTTAGACTTCACGCTAGCTACGCTCCACATTTCTTTCTCTCGTTAAACACAACACCACCTTCTTTGCCCACCTCCTTCTTTCTTTTTCTTCTTCTCCGTCACATTCATGAACGTACAACTAGGCACAGTTAATGTTAATGGTCTCTACAACAAAGAACTAGTGGAGAATCTCGAAAGCCACATCCTTTCCACTAAATTCTCCACCAACCACAACACGCAAGGAAGCGCCCCGTGCTCATGATGGTGTAACTCTTGCAGTCCATAATCAAATAACGAAACCTTCTGCAGAATTTTTTCCTCTACATATCCTACTCGATAATGATCCTATGCCCATCGACTTCTTCAAGTTTGTGGTTTTTCTTTGAAGGGCGATAGTGATTCATTAACTCACCACTATAGTAGAGAACGTCGTCCAACTGACTGTGCCAGAGAAGACGGTCATCCCACTCCTCCCTTTCCTCCGGAAGAAAAAACTCATCTATAGCAAGATGCAGTAGAACACACTCATTGTCATGGTCTGAAGGAATACCATCATTTGCTTTATTTTTGTTATCTTAATATTAAATAACTCTAAGATCTAGCTCAATTTATGAAAGATAAGATTACTCAGTTACAACAATCTAAGTCACAAAATTTTAAAAATACAGAAAAGTACTGTCTCACATTAATTTTTGTGCATATTTCACTATTTAAGTCCTTGCATAACATAAAACCACTCTAGAACACTGAGATGAACTTTTGATCCATATGAAAATAGATTGAGAGGTTAGATTTTAAAACTGCATTTACTCACAAACATAAAACTGTGACTTAGATCGTTACTCCCATTATACCCTTCCTTGGAATCATTTTAAGCGTAAAGTCTGAAATAAATTGTCGATAATTATCAAACAACTTCTAAAAATTTATTTGTTAAAAAACCACATATTTTGTTCATTTATTGAGGTAAGATCAACACAGATTACTTAATCAATTGTTCGAAATAAAAGTATTATGAAAATAACATCAAACAACAAAATGTACTTTGCTAAACTAGTAAGTTGTATAATGCCACAGAAAGAGTCTTGTGGACTTGTTGATACAATTAGAAAAGATTTTTAAGATTCTGCAACTAATATGAAAAATATGCAGTAAGAGGCAATGTTGAAATTGCTATTGTTTTGTTAGCTATTTAGTACATTTGAAAAAGTAATCAAGAGTAAGTGTCGATCAATTTAAGGAGTGTTTACTATTAATTTAACTTTATTTATATACTTTTAAATATTTACTATAACATTTAAATAGACTATCATACTTAGATTTGTTTTTTACAAAATACCAGGTCTCTTATACATAAATACCAAGCTATCGCTTATCTGCAATACGATTTGTCTAACTGCAAATGTTCTAGATACACAATTATTTAAGTCCAATAATTAACTACTAGAAATTATAAATAAAAGCATCACTCATACAAGGTTTGATTATTAAATAAATATTTCTTTATTTATACAAATTATAGATTTACATCTTACACTCTAAAGTTGCATTACTGCTGTGAAAGAAAACATGTCTTTTTAAATTGCTTTTGTTTGTACATTTATAATTACAAATTTCACACTTAAAGGGTCTCACGCCGCTATGAACACGCATATGTACATTTAAATGACTTTTCTGTATGCATTTATACTCGCATTGATTGCACTTAAATGGCTTCTCTCCACTATGAATACACATATGTTTACTTAAGGCATTTTTTCTGGTACACTTATATCTACAGATTTTACACTCCAAAGATTTTTCGTCGCTATGATTACGCATGTGTAATTGTAACTCAACTTTCTTTACAGATTTATAACTACACATATTAGATTCAAAATCTTTTTCATCGCCATGTATACGCATAATATGTACTTTCAAAGAACTTTTCTGTGTGAATTTACAACTGCATGTGCTACATATAAAAGGTTTCTGACCGTTATGTGTGCGCATATGTGCTTGTAAATTGCCTTTTCTTGTAAACTCATAACTGCAAAGTTCACATTTAAAAGGTTTCTCACCGCTATGACTACGCATATGTCTAATTAAATTGCATTTTCTTGCGCATTTATATTTGCATGTAATACATTCAAACGGTTTCTCTCCACTATGAACACGCATATGTACTTTTAGATGAATTTTCTGTGTCCCTTTAAATCCACATATTTTACATTCAAAAGGCTTTTCGCCACTATGAATTCGCATATGTACATTAAAATGATCTTTCTTTGTACACTTATAACTACATATATCACATTCAAATAATTTCGTTTTTGAATATTCCACTTTCACATCTGTTGGATTCGTCTTTATTAGGGCAAATTCAGTTTTTGTGGCTTCAGAGACGACTTTGATACCTACGAAACATGGAATCAAGTTTACAAATAAGAAATGTTTACTACATAGCTACCATCTGATGCTAAACATGTTGAAAAATATGTTTTTTTACAATCTTCATCATCCTCCTTTTTGATGGTACACTCCATCGTCCTTTTATTTCTCACTTCTGAAAATCAAACATCATGTAAACCATGTAAACATAACCATTACTTTTAGTCAAAATAGTTTGTATTAAGTGGCTCCATCTAGAATCAACAATAGGCAACAAGCGTTTTTTTATACAGAAGCAGACTTACCATTAGCTACAATACAGATTACATAAGTCATTGTAAAATTATTAGATTTAAAATTTATCACAACAAAGTCGTTATTTAGTTTTTAGCGTTAAATATTAATTTTTAATTTTAAATATACATGGAAAATTTAACAAATAAAATATTAATATTCAATTTAATAATAATAATATTTACAATGTCATATTAAAAAAAGATTATAATACACTCTGTCCACTAAATAATTAGTGTTTTTTAAATTTTAGTTACTTAACCTAATAACAAACCATACACCAAAATTAAGCACAAAAATGTAGCTTTTAAAACTTGTACGCTTATGTACGCGCCTTTTCATGGTATTGGTCGATTCAGCGGAGAAAATTTAAATTACGTTTTCAATAGTTCCCGCTAGATGTCAGAGTAAACTTATAATTGAAAGAAATTGTAATTAAAGTGTGCTATTTCCAGTTTTCTTCTTAATTGTTTACCTCTCGTTACCAAAATAGTGTCGTCAGTAACTAGTATACATGTATATACATTTATTTACAATTATTTACAACTAAATTAATTATAAAATTGTATACAATGCTATTTGCAAACTTAATGTTTCGGAGGGCATTTTTATTTGTCCATAATAACCATAGCTAAACTTGAATTAAGCTACGTTTTCAGTAAACTTGGTTTTAAAAAAAACTTTATTTCACAGTCAAGCAAGTTTTTCAAGTCTATTCTTTTAATTTACTTGGATTATAGTATTGCACCCCTAAAGCCACTATCTTGTCTGGAATACCTTGCTGAAACAATATCTTCCTTCTTTTGCTACCTAAACTTCTCTAACTTCATATCCTCCTCCGAACATTTTCTCTCACTTAAAACCTCGAAGTTGTCGAGATTTGCAGTTCCGCAGCAACACGAATTTATTTTGCAGGGTAATAAGTGGAAAGCTAAGCAACAAGCACAATTAATCATTAGCGACAATTACGAAATAGTTGGCTCTTTGTGTACTCTTCTGCAGGAAAGCAGAAGTAGTTTTCATCTTAGTAATTGATGGAGATGACAGCAGTAGTAGGCGAAGCTGTGGTATCGGCATCATGCGCTAGTTTCGCAGTCAAAACAGTGAATGACTAAGATGGAGGTAGTCGTTAAAGTGAAATGGCTTGGTGGCAATGCAAGATACTGGCCGATAGAACAGAAAAGATCATTGTTGGAGCATACTTGCTGGTTTGTGGCGCAATGACAGATACAAAAGTTTCACTTCGAGGTTGCATCTCCATGGAGCACGGTGGCAACCAAGAGCAGTAGACGATAGTTGTGTAGGTGTTTGGTAAGCAGAACCTCAAGAAAGCAAGGAAATAAAGCGTAGATTAGACGACGCTCTTTTCAAGACGTAAATCAGATAGCGCTGTGACCTCAGGGATGTTGAGCCGGGTGCCCACAATTCCCAGACGTAAAGCGAACCCGACTATAGCGGAGTGCGTGTCAGCGGTATTAACGAGATGGTGGACCTCCAGGGACGAAAAGACATAGGCATGAAAGAACCACAACCAACGTTAAAACACTACTACGGGACACTCAGTTGAAAGATCACAACGCTCTAGCATGCATACGTACCGAAAAGAAAATACAATCTAGTTACAGGATACCCTGTTTTTGTCGTTCAGTTCAGTTTTCAAAAAGACGTGACGTGACGTCGTAGTTTATTCTTTATTTGTTGTAATCTGTTATGATTAGTCAATCAGCAGTCACAGTGTGAATGTAAGGATTCAAAAATGAAAAAACTTAAATTGATCACAAGTCAGAAACAATTTAATTAGCTAGTGGAAAATAAAAAAAACAAATGTGTCTTGTATAGGCAAAATGATTCTCTTAGGAGTGCCGACAATCCAGAAAAAAACTGAAGTGACATCACATGTACCAGAGTAATTCTAGCTGACGGACACGTTGGAAGTTCAAAGCAAGAATGGCAAAAATGTTTATGAAAATACTGATTCTAACCTGTTTTCTTCTTATCTGGAAGTCAACAGAAAATACGTAAATTTCTCCAAGTTATTAATCTTGGCAACCTACACAATACTTTATAGGCATTCCGTTCTCGGCAATCTCATATTAAGAGTACGAATAAGTACTACCATCATCATCTTCCAAATTACATTCTGCAACATTCTTCACTGAACATCCTTTACTTCTACAAGGCTCTCAGTCTAAGACTAACTACGCTTATGTCCCATAGTCTGACTTTGAATAGTATTGACAAGCTTGTGCAAGTGATAGTGTTATGGTTAATACTGGATCTTTAGACATGCTCAAAGTGCTCATAAGATCTTATATCAAATGATAGAGAAATCACAAATTACAAAATTTTCTTGTTACGACCAAATTTCAGGTCCTGAAGTAACCCACAATGCATGTGAAAAATTAAAAGTAGATTTCTTTGACTGTAGTTTATCCAGAAATCCGAATTGATCTCATGGTGGTTGACAAAATCAGTACTAGTCTGATTTTGATCAAATAGTCTTTTTTAACTCTAACTCAGGAATATAATATACGTATTACTTGCTTTTTAAGACGGTTTTAAAACCAGCGATCTAGTGACGTTGTTGTGAAATGCTTGCTTTCTTTTTGGCTATCAGTCTTGCGTGGTGTCCGTGGGTCTAACGTCAAAAGTGGTTCCCTACGTGTGTGCTATCGATTTGTAATTAAAGTGTCTTTCGGCTCGTCCGTCTATCTCTGTTAGCATGGGTTTACCTAACGTTTTGCCAAATGAGGGGCTGTCGGCGTTATTGACAATAACCATAGCGATAAAAAAATAAAAAATTCTATGCCACCATTTAATGGATCGTCTTCCAATAGCATACGACTGTTTCTTTTGATCACGATGGCTTTTGGGGAATATAATTTTGTTTTTTTCCTTGTTTGTTTGTTCTTTTCACCACACGGGTTTCTTTTTGGAAATACTGCTGTTCTTAGGCGTAATTACTTTTCTATCTTGCCACTTTATTGCGGTAATGACGCCACAATTTCCAAACTTAAATTCTCCATTTGTCAACTTATGTGTTTTACTCATCATAATAGTGGTAAGCCCTTCTCATTTACCCTAACCGTTACGATGCACGCTGTAAATTTCATTCGCGTAGAGTTTTCTCATGAGAATAACCCACTACACAGTTCTTTCTTTTTAGACTAGAAGTTAGTTTTAGAATGACCTGTTTCCCTAAGGGCTGTTTTAGAATTTGTTTCACACCATACCTTTTTTTGGACAAACAGCATGTTATCAGCGCAATGTAATGCTTCCGTAATTTTCTTAGATTTTATTGCTGGCATTACTTTGGATCTGAACTCCAGTAGTTACTCAGAAAGAAACTCCTTATTTGACTCATCAAGTTAAATGTTTGGATGTAGTTCTCTGTCAGACTGAACATTCAGATTTTAAAAATATTCATAGTTCTGATTCCAGTCTTTGTCTTCGTCTTTGCTTAGCGAAAGAGGTAAACCGTTACCATCAAATGAATTGTGGTCTTATCAACAGTATTTGGTACCTGATTCTATTACAGTATCGAGTTCTTCATATTCTTCCAAAGTTTCTTCATCGGGTTCAGCATCAGAATCTGTTTCATCTTCAGGAAGACTGTACAAATATTGAAGCGCTTCTTCAGCTTCCACATTTCAGAATTGCATCACGCATCTTACAGGCTGCTCTCTTTTTAAGTTTGGGTAGCACTTAGCTCTACATTCATGTGATAAAAAAAAGAAGAAAAATAACTCAATATATAAATTACAAATGATTTGAATTTTCCCAACAACTAAATTAACATTTTTGATTTTATTTTTAAAACTATATCCCGGTAATGAGATTCATTGTATTTAATGTATCGTTAAGCAAAGGAAAGTTTGGTGCAAATTAAAAAACTGAAAAAAAGAATCATTAAAGCATAATGACAAATGCATTTGCAAAAAGTGCTTACGGTTGCAGTTTCTCTTAAAAAATGACGTGGGTTAGTTTAAGAATCCCTATGTGTAGGAGTTTTATATAAAGCTTCATTGTATTTAAATAAACTAAAAGTCATTAGCAGTTCTATTACTTGCATATCCTGTCAAACTTATATAATCATATCTGAAAACTAATAAGTCCGAAACTTGCGTCAAATGCAGAATATTTGTAATCTTCCGCGTTATAAAGCAGAATCAAAACATGGAATTTGCATTTTAAATCTTTCCAACTTGTAAATTATTATTTATAGCAATTCTAACGTAAATAGTAGTAACCTTGCTCTCTAAAGTAATTCATAAAACCATAACCAACAAGTTATCTAATGCGTGCAATTAATTTAATTTTTTTATTTAGTTTTCAACGAGTAGGTTTATAAACCAGGAAGACGTTCTAGTTTCTTTCGTAAAATATAGAGTAAAACAGAAAGAAATTACAGTAATTAATAGTGTTAATAAAAGATTGAAACTTTTAATTTAAATTAATTATGTGTATCTTCGTTAGGTTAAGGTTATTTTATATAAATGGTAATGAGCTTGGCAAAAGAACAGAGAAAGTGTATGATCATTGTTTCGTAGAGGTCAAAGTAAACGTTTTATTATTATCGGATGAGAATCGCGCATCGAAACAATAAAAGTTCATGAGATTCACCGTTCATTTCTAGGGAAAATAGTTTTGTTTGAATTCATGCAGATGGTAGTATAACGAAAGCGCAAACTTACGCATTTGGGATTTGGTATATTGAGCTATAGAAAGTTAACATGAAAAGCTGATTTGTCAAATTGAAAAAGCAATGGAATATTTTAGAAGTTTAATTAATGGTTTATTGAACTAAAAGTAATTTTAAGTATTATTGCTAATCTTATTTCTCTTTCTGCTGGTCGGGAACAAAATATGCATTAGGACAAATTCGAGATCAGGATCGAGATAGTTCGATGCTATTTTTGTCTAAGAATTTTGTTTTATTCAGATGGATTTGTCCGGGTTTGAATTCGATAAGACTCCTGGTTTGTAGTCCTTGTCTTACACAGCTGAGCTAGAGGCTACTATTAGTGCTATATACTTAAAATATTTTGTAATATTGCCAATAACACTTTGAAAATTCCCAAATGTATTAAGGATCATAACATAAATACAAGATGATATTTCTGAATTTTTTATTTATAGTAAAAATCACATTTTATGAAATAATTTCTAAATAATCTTACTGACAGTAAAGTAATAAATACATGAACTTTAAGATCATCTATAAAATATTATAAAATAGAGAATTTAACCAATTAATTATTATTATTAAAAAAGTAGGCCCCATCATCAAATTTAATTGATTTAATGCTGAGAAGATTTTGCATTTTGCAAGCACCTTAGAGAAAGATACGCTAGGAGAAATTGTAGACGTGATTTATGATAATTTCTAACCTTAATCGACAACATTGTACGATACGATATTCTAAACTCTCTGGTCATTCACCACTAATTTATTATTTATCTACATACATGTAAAAACTAGTTAGTGTTCTTATATAATGCTATTGTATTCTAATACAAACTTAAAGAATATTAAATAATCAAAATTGTTTAAATAAAAATGTCTTTCTATTTTTCTTTGGTGTTTATACCATAAATAAATTTTTTTGTTTTCTCAAGTCATTTTTTAAAGTTGTAACATAGGCCTAAAGGTTTTTAAACTGCAACCTCTCACCTTTGATGCAAAAGGGAATATTTGCTGTTTTAATGCTAATATAATCCGGAACTGCTTGTAATGCCTTTCACTTCACACACATTTTTAGTGTCTAACTCATACTAACGCCGATTCCAAGTTTCTATTGTATAATCTGATGATTATAACAACTCTTGAATAAAAAAGTTTTAATTAAAATTGTACTTACTGAATGTTAAATAAAATTATAATATGAAAAGGTTGTAATACAAATGATTAATATCAGGAATATCATAAAGCGTAAGTGAAATCGTTCTGCCTGACCTATCCACATTTTCAAGACCTGTAGCCTCAGTTTTTCTATCCTATACAAATTATGTAAATGCTGCAATGGAAAAAAAATTCTCATTACACGTGTAGACGTGTACTAGAAGCTTGAAAAAGAAGAATTAAACAAACACACATTCCAACCAAGATAAGAACTGAAAAATCCACTAAAAAGTGATGATGGCATTTGTTTACATGTTTTGGACAAATTCAGATTGTTTATATAGCTAACAACAAATAAAGGGAAAAAAGGCAATGTTGCAATGGATGAATCCTGAAACAGTCTCTTATAAAATCACTGACAGTATAGGTAGTACAAGACAAAGCTGTTTGTTACTCTAGCAAAATTCGCAGAAACTTGAATGCTTAAGGTTAGTCCCGAAATGCATAGGAGAAAATTGAGAAGGTTGCTATGGCGACTGTTGACATTTTTTTAAATAAATAAACACACATGTCAACTCTTTAGTCACCTGTTAGTCAGTCAGTGTTAATTAAAGTGATCGGCCAACAATCACAATGAAGAACGAACCAGCTATTCCGAACTCGCTCATCGAGTTCTGTTACAAAGACAGTAAATTTGATCGAAAGGCAACAGTTCAAAAGTTCTCGAAGCTAAATGTGCCTCAGAGCCGGATTTATCGCGTGATGGATTATGTTGATCATCCTTCGAAGAAGCTCAACAAGCAAAAACCGGGCCGAAAAAAAAACAAAGTGGACCGCCTCTTTTTGAAGCAGCCTAACCTGACTGATTTGCAAGGAAATTGGCCTGAAGAGGCGCAAGAGAGTAGAGGTCTCGAGGAACCGTCCAGATGAACTGGAAAAAGCAAAAAGCAATTGCAGCAAGCTTTACCATCAGACCACTATTTCTGGCGGCAACTTTTTGATGGTCATAGATGACGAAACTTACGTCACCTTGGATCAAGCAAGATGCCTGCAAACCAATACTACACTGAATTGCCAGGTCACCCAGTCCCTATAGAAGCTAAAATCAGGCAAAAATCAAAGCATCCAAAAAAAGCGCTCGTTTCGCAGGCTGTTTCATCTGAAAGACACCTATCTCCAGCTGTCGTGATGGAATCGAAGAGAGGCGCTATGGATGGCGTGACCTATCGTGATAAAATCTTGAAACCGGTTTTGATCCCTTGGTTAAAGTCACTAGAAACCGACACACAAATCTTGACAAAGCACCTGCCACAAATCAGACCAATTGAGAGATTTTGGGCTATGGTCAAGGCAGAACCAATCAAGCGTAATCTACATGTAAAAAATTTGGCTCAATTTCGCAAAATATGGACCAGGATTAGTAAATTTGTCTGGGAGAGATCTGGTAGAGCGCTATTTTAAAACTTCACAAAGAGGCTACTCATTTCCGCTCGCGAAGGACCATATGCTGATATTTTTACTTAATTTGTATTTCAAATTTCAAACATTTTCATTGTTAAAAAGAATTTTTTGATTTTTTATAACCTTAGAAACAGATAAGAAAAGAAAGAGTGTTTTGGTCACCGATAATGGAAACCACAAGCATATTCAGAAAATAACCATCATGATGATATTTATTTCTGCTATGAAGCAGATGTGACCGGTATAGACTTGACGACTCCATAATCATAGAGATAATTTATGTTTGTAATGAATGCAATGGAATTAACTTAAAATTGTAGCAATTAAGGCCGATTGTCGCCAATCCAAAATTCAGTTTTCTATGGGCAGTACTACGGTAGCAAGCATTTCAAAAGCAGGGCCGTCTCAGGACGTTGGGTGCCTTAAATACGGTCTAAAGGCGTCGTTCATTAAGAACCACAACAGTAGGATTAACATTCAGGTCTATTTTGAGTCCAAAGAGATCTCTCATACGTTTCTCTCTATGTGTGTATTTCGGAATCCGAAGGGAGATCACCCCATCCTCCCATACCCACTTTGGAGTCCAATGGCGTAAAAACAATTTTTACTTAAGGCAGCCAATATGCTTTTAGCCGACACTGCTCAAGAATAACCAAGGAAAGCCATCCGTTTCTACTACAAGTATCCTCGTCTATCTAATAGACATCGTTAAATATCTTGGTGCCTTAATAGAATTCTTGGATCTTAGACAGAAAAGGTACAACGAGAGATCTGTAGAGAGAAGAATTTTTTGTCATCTCAAGCACAGGAGATCGGATGCTTAGATTGGTGGTTTGTGTACACCAGACTAGGGAGGCTTATTAGCTAATCCCAAGCGTCAAAATTTGAAAAAAAATATTGGTTGGTATTAGCTAGTATTATGATGAAAACTACTGTTCTCATAATTTCGAGCAAAAAGCCATGTGCCCCGCCTCACTTCGGGTCTTCCAATCTGCAGGTCTCCTATTCTTTGCTATAACGTCAGATTACCTTGTGTTAGGGCGCAAGCACTTTGGATTTTGTGCTGTCCGTGCTCTTTCTGGAATACTCGAAGATATTTTCCACACAGCTACCGTCTCATACTACTGTCTGCTACCGGTTTTCCCACCACAGCATGCGCGTGCGATGGGGGATTCTGAAAAAAGTCAATTGTATCTGACGAAAAGTGTTGCTGCCTAAATCACCAGTCATACATACCGACGTCCACCATCTCACTTCAACCTTCAACCCAAGGCCACTGCTGCTCGAAGCTGACTGTCCCGACGTGTTGTCGCTAATGTTAAGTCATCATCACAAGAATGTCTTCAAGGTCTGAAAAGTAAGTAGAGAGCGTGTACAAGGTCTTGAATCTCTTATAGTTCTGTTTGATACAGATAAATTGATGAGCTCTAATAGGGAAAATTAAGGTTTATATAACTTACTAAATACCCGTACAATTTTCCAAAAACACTGACAATTATTAAATTAAACCGTAACAACCAATCGAGCTACTATAATTAGGAATTTGTGCTACCGGAAATTAGAAAACCAAGGATGAAGCATAGCTTGTCTAAAATGATCGAGAGCATGTTTATAGACCACAGAACTTTGGAGACTTTATTGGTAACAAAGAAAGAAATTTGTTTTTCCACAGAAACATGATTCAGTGGCAAATTTGCTTCTAGCAGGTTATGGGCAAAATTATAAAAGTTTTCCTTTTGACCCCAACAATCATGAGACTTCTTAATTTGAAATAACTAAATGAGCTTGAGAAATTAAGTTTTCAGTTCAATACATCGACTTCTTTGAACTAATTACATTTGCCAAATAGTTATGGATCTAAAAGTTGTAGGCTCTGGGCAAGCCACGCAGTGTCTCCCTTAGACACTTTCAATTTTAATCGTTATCGATGTAAGCCTTGTTTTATTATTGAATTTTGTACCGGACGAACTTTAAAACTGTGAATATGCCGACACGTTGATTTAAACTGAAAGAATTCTTTGATTTGATTGATTGCAAATTTTGCAATTTTCTGTTACATTTCAAGAATTTACCTGTAACTCTATTAGCAGAGCAAACATTCATTTTTCACACCAAGTTATTAAAGAACAACAAAATGAAATTGAAAGAATTATGTAGATGAGAAGGAGGTTTATTGCTGCACGTCATAAAATTAGAAACGGCCGTAAACATAAACACTCCAAAGAAAGAGAGTCTATCAATAGGTCAAGATATTTGTAAAAGAAATAAAACTGTTTCTTTCATTCTTATGAATTATTGCTTCAAGATCTGCAACAAAGTAACGTTAAAGGTGCGTACTTTTATTAATAAACTATGACCTTATAGTAAAGGTATAAAAAGTCAAAGATACATTAGAGAAGTCTAAGCACACCAATTAATTGTGAGGTCACACGTTAGCCTGCAGGAATAGAGATATTTTTTAAGCACGTATTCTAAAACATCTTCCTTATTACGTTGACTAAAATTCTTTCTTCTATTGGCATCAATATATCATCGAAGAGAAGATTTAATAATATCTTAAATAAGTAACAGAAATGCATTGAAATGAAAACAAAAATATAAGACATGACTGTGAAGTAAATATAAAGCTACGTAGGTTTTATTAACTTTTAATTTTAAAGACAGTTTAAAGTCTGTACACTGTAATAAAAGTCTACAGCCTACAGCTATCGGCACATGTTTACATCCAATACTTTTTTAACTTTCTCGCAAATAAAAGCAAAACAACGGAAGTAAATATTTTACATAAAAAATTCCAAGACAATTTGAGTTTTAATTCAAAACCCACACAGTAGACGATAATTAAAAAATGTGTATGGTAAAATTACAGATTTCTCTCTTAAAAATTTCACTGTAATTTTTAAATAATTAAAGAAATATTATCGAACATGTTTTGCAAAGTAAGAACGTATGTGTTTGTTATTTTCACTGTCTTTATGCTTATATACATTCCATAGATCCATTTGCCTACAAGATACTGTCTATTAAAAGTAATTTTCTGTGACATTTGTGCAAGATTATCTTTCATTGCGTATGCAACAGATGAATATCTACATCCAAGTATACAAGCATTAAGCGGCCACACCTGACAATAAAAAGAAAGGGGAATACACAATAAATGAAGAAAAATAAGTGACTGTCAACAACATTAAAACTCACTGGTTTTAAAAAATTGTATTTCCGCCTTTTTTTTTTAATTGTTTTATACTGTGCGTCCTACTTTTAATCTACACACTCCCGTATCTTTTTTTGTTTATTATCGAGTTTATGATTCATGGCGGATCAAGTTAATAAATAAAAAACTTTACATTAGTGATGGATTTTAACACCTGAGTATCGAGTAATGGTCGTGTCTCTGACACTATCCGACACTCGGGTATACTTAATAAGTGTCTTATGATGTTTGACCCTGTGATGCACTTTGAAAGTGCACACGAGTATTAAAGATATAATAAAAGACAGAAGTTGCAACTGTATCTCAACTCTACCCATCTGGTAATATCATAACGACTAGGTAGCGCTATGAGTAGTATCATTCGTCATTCACTAGTTCACAATATTGAACAAAGTACTAAAGAAATATTGAAAGTTCAAGAATGATCCGATTAATTGGTCAATGGCATCTGAAAGGTGCTATTCAATCAGAAATCATATTCTGTTTAGAATCTCAACAGGATTTAAGCTATTTCTGTGTGCCTCTACCGCATGCCAAAACGTTCTTCTTGATCAACATCTCTTGCTTCGAGACAGACCAAGATCGTAAATAAGTTACAACCAAGTGGAATTTGAATTGAATTTGAACCCTAAACTCTCTCCCTTCCACAGAAATGCCAATGTGCAAGCTCATAGAATTGATACTTATATTTATCTTAATCTTCTCTCTCCAAATTTAATCATAGTTGCAGTTTTGGGTTCAACGAGCGTTCGATTAGACCATTCGTGACAGCCCAAAACACATAAATAAGTGCTTATCAGTTTTGATCGTAAACAATCTGTTTTAATAAAGTCCTAAAGAAAATCTTTGAAACTGATGGTTCATTGGACAATGATCTTAGACTAAAATTCATATTCATTTATGAATTTCTATATTAGTATAATTGATTTGTGATAGATCAAAAATCATAAATAAACGCTTACAAGTTTTGTCTCTAAAGAATAAATCATCTTGATCTACTTATATGCTAAAGAAATCTTCTTGGTCAACACCTGATAGTTTCTGGCAGACCAAAGGTTGTAAATAAATGCTTAGAGGATTCGGGATCCTATGAAGAGTTAAGCATTGATCATAAAAAAACTGTACTAAAGGAGTCTTAGAGGCTCAAAAAATATTTGATCCATTGGTCAATGATCTTTGATCTTAGATCAAAAGACATAGAGAGCTTTTTGATTAACTTCTAGTGCTTTACGATAGATAGACCAACAGACTAAAATCTACAGAAAATTAATCATCTTCACTTGCTTATATCGGATGAATGATTCATGGCTCACCAAGTGTGCTCGTGGGTTATAGACTTCGTTTTTTGTTACAAATTGCAATATTAGATGGCGTACAACTTCAATCTACTCATGTAGGCGCATGTGCGTTGCTTAAAGACGAAGTTGGATACGCACTCCATTTTATATCTATTGTCGAGTTCAAACAATTTAAAACACTATCAGTCAGTTTGATCAAACTTAACTATCACTCTGATACAATGACGTCATACCTTTAGTTTACATTTTCTAAGTTTAAAAGGCGTTTCTAAATCCATCAATCAATTTGATGCAATGGCTTACGTGATTGGCTAAATTTGAAAATAGTAAAGCAGGCGCGAAGCCAAGAAAGTTATAGCGGGACATGGATAATATTTAATCGTCTTTATTTTGCTTTTCGTTTATTTTCATTCTGCTTCAATGCTAACCCTAATGTTGAAACAGCTACTACCGCCTTTTTTTGTTCATTTTTACAAAATAATACCAACTCACCTGGCGTTTGTATTCGCAGATATTAAAATGAATTATTATATTATTAAAAACCAACAATCATAATAAATTAATATCAATGTTCTAACCTCACAAAATTAAACAAACCACACCTTTTGTTTTGTAAACACAGTTATCCTAACCTCACAGTTTGAACAAATTATGTATTACACTGTGACCACCCAATTTGGTATACACTTGAGTTTGTCAGTTTTGATGTCATCAGTCTAGACTGATACTTAGATTTTGATCAAATTATTTGATGTGACCTGGGCTTTAGTGTAGCATCAAGTCAGATAAAGACAAATTGTTCCGTTGTTTAAATTAATCAAAAGAAAAAAGTTTAACACAACACCGTGGAAACTGTTTTCTTTTTCAAATTTATTCAAGAAAATACCTTTACAAAAAAATTTTTGCTGATTCAATACTATGTTAAATTTGTGAAAGAAATTGTCTTGAAAATATGTCAGTTAAAGTTCGTAGAACCGTGACTCAGTCAATTTTATTGTTGTCTTACACAGCTTAATTGGTTGTAAACAAATAAAAACATTACATTAAAAAAAGTTCCTTTACTATTTTTTAATTAAAATAATTATTACAGAAAAAATCAAACAAAACTATTGATTTATAAACAAATCTTGTAACTCATTAATGGCTACGTGGGTACAATAAAATTCCATCTATCGTTATTAGTGAAAGTACAAGTTTTTTGTGGCTACATCATTAACATATTGACAATATTTCCAAAAAAAGAAAAAGAAAATACATTCTTAAGAAGTAATAATCGGGTAATTATTACTTCACATGTATAGATTTCAATAAAAATAATTAGGTAAAGTAAAACTGGTTTTTAGAAGAATCCATTCTCCGTATTGCACATTTCCACAAATGGATATAAACGACAGCATGATTTCACTATAAGATCTAACACGATTAACAAGTCTTTACAATTGCAAAGAAAGTTATTTCATCTTTGTTAAGTAAACAAGAAATACAATACTCTTCGTTTAATTTCTACTATTATTAAGATGTAAATTCTTTCAAGCAAGCATATTTGGAATATGACGAATGGAAGATATCTGAATATCCAATATAAACTATCATTCATGCAAGATGCTTAAATAATGACATTTACAGAAGATGAAAATCTTTATTTGTAAAAGTTTTATAGTTACGTTTGGTCTCGTATAATGATGTAGATTAACAATAAGCCAACAAACAAATTATTACTATTATGAATTAAAGACCATTTTACATGACTTTTATAGTATTTTAATCCTCCCAATTGTAATTTTGCTAATTACTTTATAGTATCTGTCTGCTAGAGTAGGTATGAAAATAAGTTGATAATTTGTAATAAAATTTCTCGTTTTACACATTTCGGCTTGCTCTTGTATAATTTACAAAGACAAAATAATACCAAATATTCTTTTCTTTTGAACAAATATTTTAATTAGAGCATGAATGAAGAATTTTTATTATTATTAAGGAAACCGAGTACAATTTAAAGATTCCTATATAGTAGTAGTTCTCAAGATTACCGCTAGGTGGTGTTTTACATCTCCCAATAAATGTTAAACTGTGTTAGCTATATTATATTTCGCAGTTCATGATTCTGTACAGGTGTAATAACAAAACACAGAACAACGTACAACTCAAATTTTTGACGTCCTCGCCTAACTTCGTTGGGAATAAACGAGGATTATTATTAAACTAAACATAAATCTTTTATCATTACAATTCACAATTTGTACATTACGTTTCTTTTAAAACAGGTTGTATAATTTTATATGCTTCTTACCTCCTTGTTCTGTTAAGCTTTCCTTTTTCTCCAGCTGCAATAGCTGTAAGTAAACACTTTTCTTTTTTTTGTATGTCTAATATTAAGAACTTTTATAAAAAACAAACATCTTTCTCTAATCTATACTAAATGTAATCATGCAGATATTCTTTGCTATAATAAATATTTTGATCAGCTTTACTACAGAAACTACACCAGTTAACTTGAACTACTAGATATATATAAATCATACGAAATTTTCTAATAAGCTTCTTCACGATGAAATCCTCCATGTACACAGATAAAAGAGAGCAATTCCTCTGTCTTTCCGTCAACACTGTGTACGCGTGCCTCCGGATTTGAGTCTGTCTAAAGAGTACACGCTTTCAAACTGTAAACATAGAAAAGTCCCAAACTGGCAAGTTTTAAACAGATTAACTTGGCAGCATTGGAAGGGCCTTAGTTTTGGCTAGATTGGACTAGGATAAGTTGGAAGCATTGGAAAACCCACCAAACTGGACAAATCTGACCAGAACAAAATAGCCAGGTTAGGTTGACAATGTTGGAAGGCTTCCAAACTGGCCAGATTTAACCATCCGAAGATGGAGAGATTTGGCTTGCCCGTGGAAAGTAGTTTTTTCCAGACAACCAGTCATCTCTTTTACACAGAGTGATCAAATTATCTTATTTTACATTCATTGCTGATTGCAACAATGTAGCTATATCTGAGTATCAAAGCTTTACATCATTGAAAAGAGAAAAACATTCTGTATCAAATGAGAACAATAAAGGGATACCTTCCCATTAAAGAAAATTGTAGCATTATTCGTTGCGCTTTTGTTTTTTAAAAAATAATTATTTGGTATTGCCCTGCAATGTAAAACTAAAGATAAAATACTAAGACAGAGATAGTACTCAATATTTTTGACATTTTCGCCTGACTAAGATGGGAATAATCAAAATATATATTAACAACCTTACGTTATAAATTAGAATTTTAGAAATAAAAACATGAAAGATATCGTTACCAAGAAAGTAAAACAATCTCTTCAAAAGGATCCCTCATGCTGGAGGTTTTGTTTAAGATTATCAAGAAAAGAAAGTCTACATACAGTAAAAATCCACAATATAAATGTGTGAATGAAAATATCTTAGAATGCCAACCCATGTTACAAAATATACAGCAATTTATATTGGAAGGCCCAGTATAGTTCAGCTTTAAAAAAATTTTTATTTATGCAACATGTGTATTTTCAATAAATCAATATCTGACATTTACAGTTTCTTTATAGGACAGTCCGGTAACAAATGTTTTTCAAAAGATTTCTATAATTTAATTTTAACAATTAACGATGCAATTCTTATTACTACTTAATAAATAAAAACAATGGGATGACCATAAATCAAAATCTTTTTCTCTACATAATATATTTTAAGGTAAGAAAAACAATTGTGAAAAACTTAATAACTTAAAATAAACATCTGTTCCTTTAATTACAGTTGGTTTGAAATGTACTCGCTGAGGATGGTTATATTAATTAGTAATAACCGAAACATGTACGAGTAATGTAATTTTATATACTAATTATAATAAAAGTTTGTGGAGAAGACTGTTTTCTTGATAATCTTAAAGTAAAACAATATTTGAGGTTATCTGATCTTGGCAAACAAATGAAATCAGAAGTTGACAAGATGATAATATTGTTCACATTATTTTTAGTTAGGAACACGATTGGTAATAGTTTTGATTTCCTCATGGAATCATTATTAGATAAGTAGTCTAGACATTGCCTTAAAGGCTGATGAGAGTTCATCTGTTTTAAAGAGTTTGAATTCCAATAATTTTTAATTGTCACCATTAAGCATTAATAATAAAAATGCCTGACATTTTTCTACCTGAACTTTCGAAACCTAAGAATTTAAAATGAAAATATTGATTGTTGTAAGAAAAGTTCTTATTTTACTAATCTTAATTTAGAAGTATTTTAATTAATGCTGTAATTGCTCTCAATAATGAAGTTGAATGTTTTGACCAAGTATAGCATTTAGAGACACAGATTCTCATTTGTCAATTATCCAAGTATGGAACCTGTTAAAAACTGTTACACGATAAATCTTCAGCATAAATAATGATTTACGCCATTTACACACCATATAAGATAGATAATTTCACAATAAGACATAAAAATAAAATAAAAGCTACCACCAAAATAAGATAAAAACTAAATAACTTTTCAATAACGCTTTTGATTTGTGTTTTATACTTCAGCTTGTAATAGCACTTAAACATACTGATAAGTTTTAACATGCATGTTAAATGAATAAAATAAGAAAGTTGACTATTTATTGCAACTAAAGACCGGAAGTAATTAAATACGACCATTTGAAATGGTCACCTGCATTGCCTACCTAATATTTTAAAAGAGGATTGTAGTCAGTTTTTGTAATGTGCCAAATAGAAGTTAATCCATAGACGAGCAGTTGTATTTTATTCTATTTTCCCAACTGACTCGCCTTAAAAAAATAATGAAAATGTAGCACACATTAAAATGACAATTTGGTTTACTTTTGTTCAGTTTCGTGCTTTGGTTACGTGAGCAAGGACACGAGTCTTCGATTAACTAATTGAATATCATTTCAACATCTCATTTTTCTAGTTTGGTGTTTGAAGAAAATTTTTATTGTAGGTTTTTGTCTCTTCACAAAGTAAATAATTTTAAATGATAACAAATCTCACTGTTAAAAATTAGGTAACTATTTTCTTCCAAGTCCTATGGGAAAATAGTATTAAAAGCAGAAACGGAAACGGAAATAAAATTCTGCGTATTAAAAATTAATTAATTTAATTGTTCTCCATAATAATTTATTAAACAAGAGTCTGTAATATTCCGTTACAAATCTACGGGAAAGATTGAACACGGCTATTAATGCCTTACTATTATTATTATCATTATTGTTTCTTGTTATTGAATAAGTTTTGGAGAACAGATAAGCAAATACGTTGGGGGCCAGCTAAGTTAATAGAACCTACAAAAAGTCATCTTAACTTAATCTATAGTTTCATCCTAGATACTTACTATAAAGAATTTAAATTAATGAACTTGTGCAATTATGGAAGAAATTTTCAAAAACAAACGATACAGGTTCAAGACGTACTGCGATGATTGATAACCGACATTTGGGTCATTGGGACATTCTTTGAATTATCTTCTGGAAGAAAAGACAGTTTCGACGCGAGAGTCTAGAGTTTACTCAATACTGCAGACTTTTTACGTCTAGCACAATGCCTTGGATAAGGTCTGTTTAATAGTCAACATCAAAAAAACCAAAAGTCCCAATCTTTCGTTTCTGTTATTCAACTTCTTATGGTAATATGTATCTCAAAAACAGTCAGCCTAGAACTACTATGCTTTAGTTTTTTAAAGTTTTGTCACGCAACCTTGTACAGACCTAACTCTGACACTGAAGCCTAACAAGAACTACCCAGGCTAGAATAACTTGCCTAAAAAAAATCTGGAACTGTCTAACCATCAAGGATCACCTTTTAGGAAACCCCGTTTTGGCAAAACAAAATCAAGCGTTGTTGCGATATCATACAGTGGTGCAGATCTTTTCTGTCTATAATTGGTATTTAGTGGCATCATTTATTGACTATTTGTTTATTTTTTCTGATGTTGCTCAGTAAAAAGAAGGCACCTCCCAATAGTTGCCACAAATAGCTTGAAAAGACATCGTTAGAATCTTAATACTCGGAAAAATCTATAAAAATTCCTTAGTGTTCTGTCTGTTTTACAACAACATCATCCAAGATTCATGATCACTGCTAGATGAAACGGTATTCTAGCATGCAAGACTCGGTTACCTAGACTTTCTTATTTGATCTATCGGTCAGGCATTTCATCTTCCCTTCCATAATAGATTCCTCCCAGGTACCATACTGAAGAGACGTTTAGTCTATATCATATCAGCATTTCATTTCCAAGTGAGACCCAAGCAGTTTTTTAACTTTGGGAAAGGAACTTTATTTATATTATAATTATATAAAGCCCTTTCAAGCGAAAGAAATTAAAGCACTTACTCACAATTTTCCTCTTTTCAGTGTCTACGTTACTATCACGCCTTGAAGATATTCTTGATGGTATCCCGTCTGACCTCAAATAACCTTGTGTATCAAATCTCAATTCTCATGAATTGCACATACAAAAAGCTTCCCCAGCTTTACAATGATGGACTTCTTTGTCTGCATTCAGTCTGATGTCTCTTCTGGAAACATCTTGATACCTTTCAAAAGTATTTTGCTTTCGTAGGTATGCAGTGGAAATCAGCAATTAGGCTTTTGTTTTGTATATAGTTATTAAAGTTTGGAAAAGCAAAAAATGAATGAGTTACATTAAGGGTGTGTATGCAACATTGAATAACCAATAAAGGCATAATTTACATTGTAGAAATACTAAGATTTAGTAACTACGAGATTTTAAGGCTTGATTTTGTTTTTTTTTGAGAAGAGCTACAAAAATATAAATGTTTTGAGGAAAACCCAGTGACAAGATCAGTTTTTGTTGTTTTTGCTTACTGTTTCAGACTCATCACAGAAGAGACCATCACCAGCAACCTCAAGAAGAGAACTGTTTTCGTCATTGTTCAGACTGTCACTTTCTTGAAAAGAGAAGCTCTTTTGTTTACCTATTCCATCATTACCATCGCGGTCAGAGACTCATCATGCTAACTATTGGCCGCTGGCCTTTTATTTCGTACCGGATCAGATCACGCTTTTGCTTCTGAAGCCTGAAGAAGAAATTAATTCCTGCATTTCGCCACTGTTTAACGTTTATTCGCTCGTTTGTCCAGAGAATTTCTACTGCATCAAGTTGTTTATTAATATTTTTTTTTTAATAAAGAGTTTCCAAATCAATGTCAGCTGACTATTTTTGGACAATTTTTTAGAAGTAAGAAGTTTGTATTTTCTAGATAATTTTAGGTATAAACAGGCTCTTTAATAGCTATAATAACCTCTATTAGTTACGCTAGTTTTTCATGTTGCCCTCTCGTAGTAAAAAATCACCAGCCAATACCGTTTGAAATATTTCATGTAAATTTAACCGATAATTTTCGTCGTTCCCTTATTTGTTTTTTAACACTAATTAATTTAGTTTTAGTAGCTTTGATAAAAATAATTGTTTATCTTTATAACATGGGCATGACTGTCATTTTTCATCTTCTTTGAAACAGTTGTCGCGCCTCCTGCCTTGTTTAGCTATTAAGTTTCATGTGATGCCCTGCAGTTAGTTGGTAATGGTAATTCATCAACCTAAAATACTAAATACACAAACATTAGTTAGTGTACATTTTTGATACACATATTTTAAGCTTGTTAATCCTCCAATAAACTTAAACTTATTTTTAAATATGTACCGATCACCATGATATTACCAATCAAGATTAATCAATGAACATACTTTCTTTATGCTTTCCCTTTCAAGAACATCTGAAATTACAAGGTACAAAATATTTTTGAAGATCACGTACCATGAAAATTATTAACGCGTGTAGGTGCTTATTTTTGATATAGCACGCTAAGTAGCTAGTAATTAATTAAATCCTCCGCGTAAATATTTTTTACTTTCATTCATTTCTTCTATATTTGTTAAGTAGTACACATATCAGAAAAAAATGTTATCGTACTCTAATGTTTATCCTTAAGTATTACGGAAAAATAATATTATGTGTTGATTACTCTCGAGTGATATTTTTATTTTATTGATGAGACTTAAATTTATATAACACATTTTATATAATTTGTACTATAAATTATCTTACCAAGACAAAGCAAAAAATTTCGACAACGTAAAACGAAGCGAGAAAGTATTTAGTAAAAAATATGCATTTTTAAGATAAAACTTGGGTACAATTTTTTTGTTTAGATTCGTTGAGAGGTAACGATCGTATATTTTTGTGAAGTCTCGTATGTAGACTAGAAAATTTCATGACGCTCGTTATATTGTCATTATTATGTAAAAGATATTCAAATTATAACAATTATGTTAGGAATAATTATATGATATTAATTTAAGATAGCGAAAGTTGTTAAATGCGTTTTGTTGAAATTATTGTTAAGCGATGATTAGGATCACAAATTCTTCAAGTTTCAAAATACTTTAGTCTGCTACGAATATAGAACGCATGCTACTGTCTATTGCTTTTGTAGACTATAATTAAATAAAATTTGTCATAATTAATTGCAAATTTAATTCCAAATGTGTAAAATTTTCAGAGTTTGAACAGAGATTCAATTAGAATCAAATGACATTTTAATAATCGAATAATTTTCTTAGCTACTAATTGTGAAAAAGATGTAGTTAGATTTCATTTTAAAACATTAAATTATATTTACAAGGAAAAGATTTAAAAACAATAATTAAATTTATTTTTAGAGAAAGTAACGGTTTTAACGAGACTAATTAATTTAATTTTGTCTTATTCTTACTATTGTGTACTATTATCAAAATTGCTAATTAAATCATTATAAGAACTAACGGAAGCATTAATAAACACTAAAACATAATTTAATTAAAAGACCAGTTTTAAATCATTATCTTCATGACTAATGAGAATTTCTAAAAAATTGTCATCTTTAATTTTTACATGAATGCCTAATTAGATTAAAATTGATTTTATCCAGATAATCACAAACTTTGTTTTGATGAAATCAAAAAAAGCTCACACAATAAGGAATAAAAGAATATTTCTAAATTTCCGGTTGCTTGTTTCTGAAATGTAAACCGGAAATAGGAAAAGGTCTGTTTTGTCTGAAATAAATATTTTTTACTGTACGCATGCACACAGATTGATTACCGATTATAAGTAATCAATTAGTAAGGAACTCAAATTCAAAGATAGAGATAACTATAATTTCTCAAATGTCATTCCTGTGTGTCTGGGAATTGAAAACAAAATAATCAGTCATGATTAACACTAATATTTCTAAATAATTGTCCATTAAGTTACTGAATAATTTAAAAAAGAAAACTATAATTATTGGTAAACTAGATCTAATTTATTACATTAAAATAATTACTAACTTCTTTCTCATTAATTAAACAAACATAGTAAACGCATTACAAACCAATCACACTCAATTAATAAATAAAACAAAATAAGATAAACAAAAGCGCCAGCAGGCTAGCTCAAAGGCAGGAGATGGGGCGGGGTCCGATTCAAAAGGTTCTCCTAATCCTCATGGAATGCTAGGAACATTTAACTCAGTGCCGACACAAGTAGAATGACTAACTGTAAGTCGAGATCAAATGTGCATCGACCGTTGACGACTTAAGTCGACTTTATCAAAAATCAAAATTCCTGCCATTTTTATATCAGAACAGTACAGAACTATCAGCACGTGGACATCAATTTAAATGATCGATTACTCATATAACCACATTTTAAAAAGATAATAGAATTAGACTTTTTATATTGCGAGGTCCTTTAAATAAACCGTTTTCAATCGTTATAAAAAGCACACCCTTAATAACCAAGGAAAAGAAATGTTTAAACTTCGAAAATCACTGCATGCTATGCAAGTTAAGTCAGTGCTTCCGATGTGAACGGTTTGGTCACACCCGTAACTATTGCCAAAAGGACTATAGATGGCAATTACCGCAGTGGGGTTAGTTTGTCAGTTCTATTAAATGTTAAAGATCCTGAAAACTAATTTAAAAAGTATTAATGTAATGGGCGCCGGTTCTTGCACCTAGAAATATCCTCCGCAGGGACAATGGTAGGATGGGATGAGCTGTAGCACAAATAACAAATATGTAAATAATACTAAGTTAATAAATAAATAATCAAAATTATTTAACAAATCATTTATTGTGGTAAAGGTTTTATAATTAGTAAGCAAGCGGTGAGATGAGGTGGCTCTGGAAACATGATGATTTACCATACTCTTTGATTGGTTGTATCTCTTCGTTTTGATCAAATTTGAAGGATTACTACCGCAAACACATTTCATTATTTGTTGCAATTTGTGTAATTGAAGAAATAAAAAACTGAAACCAATTATCAATGTTTGTTATGCCAGTGCAACACCAAGAGGTTGTTTTGATGCTAAAACCCATAGACAATTAAATGTGAACTATGAAGTTGTGTAGCCCAGAATGACAAAGATACAAATGACTACCATTTTAAACGTGACACCAAGATACTTCATTATTTCCAAGAAAAAAAGATACCTTGCTTTCTTCATGAAGAAGCCTACGGTATGCCCAAAGATGCTTTCGTCGTGCTTCAAAAAACCTTATGCAACGATTTTTTGCTGTTGATGAAATGTTGGTTTACCCAAAACAAAAAAGCAATTAAAACAGTAGAAACACTTTCGATTCTCCACCACTAAGCAAATTCAAAACTGTTCCGTATGCTGACAAAGGAATGGTTGATGACCACTTTGCTTTGGGATTTACGCGGAATGGTTTCTTATTGATTATCTAGAAAAGGGATAAAGTATCACAGGTGAATATTATGTTGCATTGTTAGATGATTTAAAAGGTGTTGTTTCATTAGAACACTGCGCCTTCTCACCGGTCTCTTGACTTTTTAAAAAATATTTTGGAGGAAAGAAATTTTTATCAAATTGTAATTGAAGGTACTCTGCAAATCTAGATGATTCATTCTAGTATGAGTCTCTTGGAGCAAATCTGTCGAAGTATAAAGCCTCGTTGCACTGCCAAAATTAAATGGAGGTGGCCATATGCTCTCACAGTAGGAACTTTATGCTATTGTGAATAGCTTTTTGGGGAATCTCAAGAATGAAAACTACAAGGAATTTGTTTTAAATTTGCTGTAAACAAGTAGAAATATACAAAATTACCTGAAGATTGACCAACCCTAAGAAAACTGCAAGAGATTTCTTTGTAATGAAATCTTCAATTATTTGTATCTAAATAAACTTCAGTGACCCTGCTGTGTTGCATCTGTTATACTAATGACGCTCCATCTTAGTATTCTGCTGACTATATTTCAGTTTTTAATATCGGTATTATTTGTGTCAGTTTACTTTTCAAATTAATTATATCTAAAAATCTCTTTCATGTTGTCTTAAATACTTAGATGACAGCAGCAAGAATTTATAGTCAAAGTACTTTTATAACTTTCAATTACTTCAGCTGCATTATCTTATACTATAAGCGTATATTTAAGTAGGTGCTTTCACCATCTATCTCGCATAAATAAATTTATGTATACTCCAGTCGACCTTGCAAAGCGTACCTATAATTTTATTTATGTAATTTTTGGAAATTTAATTTCTAGTAATAGGATCTAATAGGCGCGGTTGATTTATTAATTAAGAACAATAAAATTCTGGATTTATTCTGTATGTGATTTCACTTTGCGTTGGTTTGTTGGTTTATTTTATTTTACAAAAAGTGCGACGAAGTTATAAAAATCCAGATTATTTGTATCTTTCAAGATACAGGGTACCAAAGTTGTAGAACCAGACAAGCTTCTTCTACCGTCGTCAACCATTTCAGCTCGCTTGTAGATCATTTATACAGACAATTAGATATTACGAAATACTTTACCGCTAGAAAAGAAGCTTCTGATCAAATATCTCAAATAGTCTTGGTTGTATACCAAACGACTTGAGAGGGCAGAGTTTCTGGCTTTAGTAAAAAACAAAGATGACTATAATGTCATGGTGTTCTTACTACAGAATGGCAGATTTTCTTCGGTGGGAACAAAATTTTGGGAATCTTTATAGATAACTCCTTTAAGGGATAGGAAGCTTTCCAGTTCCATTGCCATTTTTAATAAACTGAAATGCTTTGCTTGTAACCTCGTATCTGTCTTTCTCCAGTGAAGCTTAATTTTTCATCATTCAGGTCGAATTATAGTACCAGCATATCGATCTTTTAACTTCTAGTACAAATGCAAAATGTTTAAAAAGATTCTGATTCGACTGCAATAGAAGTTTTTTTGCTTCATACTCATCAAGATAAGGCAGCTAGAATAATTACTGTAGTGCCCTACACAGTTCTGATATTATCTTATTTTTAAATTTAAAATTAAAAGCAGAACTTTTCCCCACTAGACCCTAATTTTTTATTGTATCCTTTTAGAGCAGGTTATCCACTCCACAAGGATCTTTCCCTGGTGCACGTAAAGTTAACCAGCAGGGATCTATAGCTCAAGATCTCTCAAACCTTTTTGTAAATACAATTAATGGCTTGCTTTGTTTTGAATTTATCTTTAGAGCGGAAAATAAGTCTAAAAAAGACATGGAGGGCTCCTTCCTGAGAAAACTGTAAGTTGCTAGAACTTCCTGAAATAATAAAATTAGGTTTATCTCAAGCTTAGTATTTAAAGCGAGACAAGCGTCTTGGAGATCGGCCCTTTCTTTGCTGCTTCTCAACGGGTCAAGATCCCATCCATTCGGGAGATGTTTGAAAGCTTTGAAAGCCAAACTTAAGTATAACTACATTTGGAATTCTAGAACTGTGCTGAACTATCTAGAACACCTAGAAGTATCTATGGAATGGACCCCAAAATAAAATTAAACAGTTAAAAGACTTACTTGAAATTTGATTGCAATTATGTAAAGCGTCCATTCTGAAGATATCAGAACCCACCAGCCACACAATACCCCTAGGAAATGTCTTCTCATTTCCACCTTGCAGTTGTATTATGTTGATAATACTTTGAACTAGATTATCTACAAGAAAGCTAGGGTGATCGACGGTGGTGGAAGGCAGAAATTACTCTCTGACGACGTACAACTTAATTTCTAGTGACTTGTTTTTTCAATATCTAGATTCTTCGAGACGGTGCACTTTTAGATATACTTTTTTCTAAGTCAAAGTCAAATCATAGCCTTTTCTACTGTAAAACAGCAGATGACAGTACAAGCTAGTGTCTCTTTGACCTTAATGGAAAAAATGATAATTGTGAGATAGTTAGGAAGGATAGGCTAAGTTGGTGCGATTTTTGGGAGGAAACGTGAATGTTGAATTAGTTGGTGCCATAGTGAAACTAGTCCGCACCACTGCTAACACTCCCGTATACTTGGCAGCTTTTTCGATGTTGGTGGTCTCTAATATACTAGCAGTGTCTGAAACAAAAGGAGAATTGCGAAAAGAGGTTTGTGGGAATTGGTTTTGTTAGAAGATTAGAGAGTTATGGACGTTAGGTGTTTGATTGTCTTGAATTCAGGGTAATGTGATTGGTGAGTTGTTGGTTGCGTTGGAAATTAGACATTCTTAGGAGCTCGTCAAGAAGTCGCCATGCAAGAAATCGGTCTAGCTTCCATCTAAGTATTCATGTTAGCTAGCAAACCGTACCCGAGAGGTGGATCCAATCGAAGTAACCTCCAACACATGACTCTTTCTTCCTGCGTGGTGATTTCACGAGCCTGGGCGTGACGTGGACAAAAGTTTTGCGACAGATTCCTAGAAGGGGCGGCAAAGGAAGGCGATACTACCCAAAGCACGCTGTCGCCGGCAAGTTCATCCTAAGTTTGAGTACTTTCTGAAGATTCACCCTGTATAAAATAAATAATTTAATTTGTTCGTTACTTTATCAGATCTATCACTTGTTAGTATGCCATCTACAGGTAAAATCGAATAAAAAAAATTGATCTTAGTGCACTATAATATAAATGATGAATGTGTAACAAAAAGCTGATTCGTTTGTTTTTTTCTAATGTTACTGTTAATTGACCCTTATTTCTTTCACCGATAAAATATAGAATTGAGTTTTTTTAACTGCACTTTCCTTTTTTTATAACTTGCAATAATTAAACTAAAATGGTTCGGCGTTCGGAATTAGAAATCCTTCAAAGATCGTCGTATATTTTGTTCCACAATATAATTTCTAGATATGTACCCTTTTTAATTATAATAACAATCTCAAATAAAAAATCAACCGTGAAATTAGATTTTAGATCATCCGGAAACGTCTGTCAACTTGTATCCTATTACCGCTTTAGTGAAGTACCACAATAACTGCTTTATAACGAAATGGAAAGTTATAGTATATAATATTAAAAAAAAAGTAAACACTTAAAAGAGACTTTTAAGTAGACCACTTATAGCTAGGAGAAATACTTTTTAGATCTCTTGGGTTAGATTTGAAGATTAAACGGCAGTTTGAATTATAATTCAATAAATGTTTGTTTGGAGAAATGTGGTTATTTGTAAAACTTTTTTTGACGTTATGTTGAGCATATTAGGACAAACAGAAATAATTCTGAGAGATTAGTTTTCGTATTTCTCTTTATAGATCAAATACACAAATGTAAAGATACAATAGGGATACAAATTTAGTTTTAAGGTTATAAATTAAGAGGGAACAATGTCACATTTTTAATTGTTTTCCCAAAAAATAGCAATAAAAAAATACTGTGTATTTATACAGTGTGTCCGAAAAGTATAGCATATCCTATATATCTCAGTAAATATGCATTTTATGGAAAAATGTTTTCTATAAAAATTGTTTAGTGTTTAGTTTTACATTACAGAGCAATACCAAATAACAATTTTTTGAAAAAACAAAAGCGCAACAAATAATGTTTCAATTTTTTTAATGGGAAGGTATCCCTTTATTGTACTCATTTGATACAGAATGTTTTTCTCTTTTCAATGATGTAAAACTTTGATACACTTGCATAAGTAAATTTTGATTAAAACGCAAAAATTGTTTGAAAGTTTATTTCAATATTCATCTGTTACGAATTAAAAGTTTTGTATAACTACACTCTACAGTTCATAGAAGGTGTTCAAAATGTGCACCATTTAGAGCTTGGCAATGATAAAGTCGTCTTTCAAATTCGTTTACTGCATTTTGAATCGTTTCTGGTGTGATAGCTCTAATCTCTGTTCTAATACGGTCTTTTAGAGTTTCAATATCTTCAGGCATATCGACATAAATCTTATTTTTGAGATGGCCCCACAGAAAAAAATCAAGTGGACTTAAATCCGGCGAGCGAGCTGGCCATTCTACTGCACTTCTTCTGCCTATCCATCGATAAGGAAAAGTATTATCAAGAAACTGTCGGACATTAATTTCCGAATGAGGAGGAGCCCCGTATTGTTGCAACCATATTCCGTTATGGGCTACATCTGAATCTAGTTCATTAGGAAATAGAACAGCTAAAGCAGGAACTAAGTCAAATCTTAAAAGATCTAGATAAGCATCCGCTGTTAAATTATGTTCTATAAAAAAAGGTCCCAAAATTTGGGTTCCAATAATTCCTGCCTGGACATTGACTTTCTGCTGATATTAGGTGTGCCCTTCTACATACCAGCCAGGATTTAGCAAAGACCAGTAGCGCGTGTTTTGTTTGTTAATGGTACCATTCAAACAAAACGTTGCCTCATCAGTGAAGAGGATATTTTTATGAAAATTTGCATTTTCCTGAAGCCTATGTGTTATTTCTTCGCAAAATTGCAATCTTCGATCTAAATCATCTCCTAATCATTCTTGAACTATACAAGGTTTATACGGATGCCACTTCTCCTTTCTTAGAACTTCGTGTGCAGTGGATTTCTTCAAAGTGTGTTCACGAGCAATTTGCCGAACAGAAACATGTGGATTTTCCACGACGGCCAACATTATATTCTCACGTTGTTCATTATTTAGAGCTTTAGGTCTGCCCGTTTTTGGATGATCTTTGACAGATCCCGTCTCATGAAATGTATGCAAAATTTTACTTACAGTAGACTGAGAAATATGGTATTCGGGGTGCACGTTATTAAACAAATTGCAAACTTCCTCCTGTGTTCTCCTTCTGTCTCCATATCCCAGCATCATTAAAATTTCGATACGATGTTTTTCTGATAAATGATCCATAGCAAGACGTATTTTTGTAACTTTGTTATCCTCACGTTAATCAAAATGCTTAAATTAATTAAACAAATAACTTTTCGCTTCAGTTCGGTTATTAATTAACATTTCTACGACGCATTCAATTGTTGCAACAAACAAAAGTGTATCACACCGACCATAATGTGACTAGATGATATTGAAAATTTAAAAGAGCGCGTCTGGAAAGGTAACAGATGAATAAAAAAAGTTTTAAGCGTTATTCAAACAATTTTTTGCGTTTTAATCAAAATTTACTTATGGACGTGTATCAAAGTTTTACATCATTGAAAAGAGAAAAACATTCTGTATCAAATGAGAACAATAAAGGGATACCTTCCCATTAAAAAAATTGAAGCATTATTCGTTGCGCTTTTGTTTTTTTTTAAAATAGTTATTTGGTATTGCCCTGTAATGTAAAACTAAACACTAAACTACTTTTATAGGAAACATTTTTCCATAAAATGCATATTTACTGAGATATATAGGATATTCCATACTTTTCGGACTCACTGTATATTTTTCATGGCATCATTTGATATTTATTCATCCATTGTAAATAAAACTGCAATTATAAGAACATAAAGTGATGAACTTTATGGTCTATTTTAGTCATCAATCTTTGAACTAGGAAATACTAGTACACTTATGTAGTGGCTGCAATAATTATAAATTATAGTTTCCCATATTTTATTATTTCAAATAATTACATGTCTGTAATTATGATTAATATATCAATTCGAAATGAAAAATTCCTATTGATGATATACCTCTCCGATTGATAGTAGAAGAAAGTATTCAACGCATGACTTTTAACCAAGTAGTAAAAAATTGCGTTATTACAGGTTGGAATGTGGGTTAGTATACAAGTGTGTGTATATGCATTGATTAAACTATGGACATTTCCTGAATTGGTTTTATAACAACAGTTTCATCATGGATCAATTAGTATTTAAGTTAAAAATCGTGATGCGACAAGATAATGTGCACTTCTTGTTTAACTTAACATGCAACTTTCGCGATTTATGTATGCTGAACATAGAAAAAACTAAGCATAAAAATCAAAGTCTTGTAAGGAAAAATGCAATTTATTTGTTTAATAATTATTTGTCATTCAAATAACGTAGATATTCATGTTAAATGTAACAATAGAAATGCGCAACGTTAGCACTTCAGTAGTGCTGTTAGAAAATTTTATTACTGCAGTTATCTGTTACATTCTATAATGATCTAAATGATCTTTTTGTAGTCTTGAGATTTACTTATATGTAGTTGTAATTATATACAAGGTTTCTCGGAAAAAATGAAACATATGCGTTTAATTCCAGAAGGCTGAAAAATCTAATTCTAGCATTTGATTGTTGCAATCATACAATACATTTGGGAAGCCCAAGGTATAAATTCCCAAACCAATTGTTTTCATTAAGGATTTTCTGTGGTTTTCCTTCGTGGTACCGGTGAAGAGTAGAAAATTGTTTTGTTCTTATACTTAAGCTTTAGTTATTCAAGATCAATTTTAATAGTTTTTTGTTCCACATTCAAACTTCTACCAATTCAACCAATGATGAGAAAAGTAAATTTCACTGCCTTACCACAACAGTTTCCGATCTGACCTAAACAAGTTTTTTTTCTTTGGGAACACTTGAGTTAGAAGATCAAGAACCCTAATGGTGAATGCAGCTTTAGAGCCTGGATCTTATTGGTATTCCTAACCGTTCAACTTTCTACAGCTGCTAAGTCCTATAACTCAAAGCACTGACATTAAGCCAGTGAGGTAGCTGTCTTAGGAGCACAACGATCAATTTACAGATTAAATTTCTATGCCCTACATTGTTTCGTATGGTATGGGAAGGCACAAAACCTAATTTTTGGCCAGAGAATGTTTTTACAAGTTTCCTAAACCTTTGAAAATTTGCAACACTTATACTTCATTCTTTGTTTTCTTGAATCAAACGAGTAATTAGTTCAAAATCAAAATAAAAAGATTACAAGGATTTAGGGATAAACTACTCGTAGGCCAATAGAAAATCAGAATTTACGTGAATGAGCCGCTATAATGTTAAGTATGAGCAACTTTCCCTTGTGTTTGAAATTCTGTATTTTGGAAACAAGCAGTCAAACGTGATGAAAAAAAGTTCATCTTCTCAACTGTTACACCCAGAACAGCATGTGGAATTCAATTTTGTGCCACCAGAAGCAAGTCAAGCTTCATGACTGAATAAGTTTTTAGATTTAGGCCATACCATAAACTCAACATTTTCGTATGATGTTAAGGTGTGAAACTTAATACTGAACAGATTTGGCGCTCTTTACCACAATCCTACTGTTACATTTCTGGAAATAAAGTTGTAAATATGTGAGGTATATCAAACTAAAACATGCTAAAACACGCAAATTCTCTTTGATAGACCTATAGCGCTTGGCTTGGTCTGAGGGAATTTGACGTGCCTTAGCTGGGTGTTCACACTAATATGTTTGTACAACTTTGGGCTGTTTCATTTAGGTGTGTGAGTGCTCAAATGTGTACTAAACTTTAGTTTCATTATGTTGCCAGACATCTAATATCTTTTTTTGACGTTATTTCTGACTTGGTACATGAATTAACTTTCATCTATGGGCTTATTTCTAGATCTCTAATAATTTGATCGATTGATTTCTGTTCCTTAAAAATGTTTGGTAAGCTCTCCAGATGTGGTATTTTTATTTTGCTTTTTTTTGTTCAAAATTTCATAACAAGTGCTACCGTTGGTGTCTGTATGGTGCAGATGGTAAAAGAACTCTTCTGTTATCTTCAACTAAAATACCAAGCTGTTCATGATGTTTTGTATTTTCAGTTGTTATTTAAATCTTTCTTTGGAATACCTGACATCCTTTAATTTTTCAAACAATCATTTAGCTTCTTTGTCTTATATACCGAGACAGCCTGCAAATGTAGTTTCTAAACTCATCAAAATTGCATGTCGTGTAGTTTTTCTTTCTTTTTTTCTTTTCGCTAGACAGATTGAGCCTCAGACACTTTAACTTCATAACTTTTTATGCGTTCTTTGTCTGCTGTCTGTTTTTAGTTCTTTTAAAATTAAAAACAAAAAGTGCCTTAGATTGCTTAGAAAGATTATCTAAACTTACGCTCGTAACCCATCTGAGTTGGTCACGCCGTACAGGTCTGTTTACTTTTCAGCGTGAAAAGAGGTAGATTGAGACTTACTTTCAATGAATATCAGATGCCACTTCCTAAATTCTCTAATGCACTTGGAAAGTATGTACAGCTTTGAAGCAAATTGTTTTTGATCTTAAAAAAAGGAAAAAGCATCACCACTTTGATTTTTCACTAACTTGATGTTAGTTCTAATCTAACTATGTTGATTTAAGTAACTGAAAGTAAATAAAGGATTTTTAGATTTGCTTGTGCTTTGCCTTCCCCGTACGCTTCATTGTTGAGGGAAGCTGATTCTTCAATTCGAACTTAAAACCGCCTCGGTCTAGTCAGTACCTTCTCATCGCCCAAGCTTTTGTTCAAAAAAGGTCTATAACTAATTGATAAATTGAAAGACGTTTCACCACAATTTGAAAGTCTATGGTGTTATTTGTTCTAGTAGTCTAGATCGGAAAAATAACTGCACTGATCTATATTGAGCACGTCTATACTTTCCTTCTAGATATCACTATGACAAGAGACTTTTAGACACACTAACTAGATCCTTTGATTGCAAATACTTTTGTATCCTTGGGGAGGCTGTCTACGCTTGGCCCAAACTTCAGCGAACATACCTTGGATTAGCACGAAAGTTTAGTTCACAAGGTAAACTCACCTGTTTCCTTACCCTGAGTCTAAGCACGCCTGAAGTAAGTGCAAAGCCAAACAAACAAGTAGTCATGCGTTTAACCATCTTGGTATCAACAAAAAAAAAGAAATTATTTTTATAATAACTTTAAGTTATTATTTATATAATGCAAAAAGGCTAATATCATTTATAGATGATGCATTTCAAATGCGACCAAAACTTTTTGATTATATGCAGTGAGAAGAATTGAGTTAACATTTAAATAGGTATATCATTAGGTTGCAAAAATTCTGAAGGTTCACTGGTACGGTAAAAGAGTTTTTGAAAAGTTCCAACAATTTAGTTGGTAGCCTTGGGCTGTGCATTGGGAGATTGAAAAAAAATTTTATACAGTTAATAAAGTTTTAACTGGGAAAACGTTATTGGTTATACAAGTACTAAAAGCTGTAGTAATATAAAAAAAAAACAATCTTTAGGCTTATCTGGTAACTCAAAGCAAATTTACGTTTCTTGGTAGCAGTGACCATTGATAATTTTGAATTAAAGTTAGATCAATAAACACTTTATTGTAATGATTGTCAGAACATCCTGTATACATTTAAAGCCAAACAAACGTCATTTATCTTATGAAATTAATTGAAGTTGATCCTTTTATCAGATGAATATGTAGATTTATAAAATAAACACTTAAACTATTGGCATTGATTAGAAGGTTTTAATTTAGAACTACAAATCCGAAACATTATATTCTTTCTTAATTATTGTTTAAGGATATTCAATTCTATTTCGTAATCATAATTTGTAAGGTTACGTAATACTAATCATCTTCAATTAAAAATTCTTCCTAATTTTACTTTTTCTGAGAAAGCGGAACACTTTTTACTGTGTGATAATTTGTAATTGCAGGAACAAATAACACGTTGTTTATATATTTAATTTGATACAAAAAGTTATAAAGTACATTGTAAATGTCAAGATTCACTTGCATTCAAATTACCTCACGCTCAATTTGATAGGTTAAGCAGACTATCTTTTTCACACATTATTAAAACGTCTAGATAGATCATAACAATAGTCAGATACATCTTTATACTGTATAATTACGTTAATTTAATAGATTCATGCTTACTGACCTTTCTGAAAACCACTTCTTTTTGCATATAATGCATTTGCAATGAAGAACAAAAACAACCTTGTCTAAAGAACAATTACGCTTAACAGACATTTTATTTATAATATCAAAGCAAAATATTAGCAAATACAACTGTTATTTATTTTCTCAAAGATATTGTTGTTGTATGAAAGGAAGAAATGATGTGAGACATACATTTGGAAGTGCATTTCTCTGTAATTGTTTCTCCCTAATTACCTACATAATTTCGTTACATTTAGTTTTCTGTTAAATTGTGGGAAGGATGCGTGTGACTGAAACTACTGATTATTATTTTTTAGTTACTTTTACGTTCATAATTTATCCTTTTCTGGCACACGCATAAATTCTTGCTTTTTTTCGTTAACAATTTGCCGTTCAGAAAGTTAATTCTCTTTTAAATTTAACAACGTTAAAATGGAAAGTTGAAGTACTTAATTTCTTCTTTGTTGTGGTATTTTTATTGACGATTTTAAATTTAATGTATTTAGAAGGGTTTGAAACAGACTATTAGTTAATAATGTGTTTATGTGTGTTAGCATTTCTTTTACTATTCTGTTTATATAAGCATCAATTAAATCTAGAATCTTCGTTTTTAAATTGCTGTGCTACTGACTAAAGGTTATGTTACAATTCCAAAATTAATTACACATGCTGCAGCTTCCTATATTGTTTTAGAATGTTATATAGGTCTCCTTAAATAACATAACCCACAACATTTCTTGTAACAAATTTTTCCCAATAGTATTCACTCTTTTTGTACCCTTATTACAAGAACTCAGAGAGATTCGAACTCACCATTTTTATGTGAGAAACTATTTCGTAGCTTGCTGCGTCAAATCAACTCTCTAAGACTGTAAATATACAGTTAAACTTAAAATTAAAATTTTATCAAAATAAATATTTTTTGTCGATACGTTATAATACGTAAATTATGGACTATGCATAGAATTATATCCAAATATTGCATTGCGAGGCGCGGACATGCGACTACAGTATCTTTTTCTTGCTTTGCGGCCCGGCAGACAGCCTTTCTTTGAAACAATGATGAATGTTACACTTCCCAAGTTCTCCTGAAGTTCCATTTGCAAACCCTATTCAAGACTTACAGTTAATAGGTTCGTCGTCCCCGAATTACCATCGCTCTACCATCAGCCTGCATCATCGTAGCATACTTTACTATCACCGACGGCATCTTCTGCGATACTGTCTCCTAAAATCCACCATATAGCATATAACCATCCCACATATGCGACACCAACAGTCATCACTACTACTTCGTTCCCTATTGTTGCAACCCCAATAATTCAACTATATGTTGTCAAACATCTAATATCTTTTCTTGCCATTGTTTGCGACTTGGTACATAAATTAACTTTCACCTGTAGGTTGTAACTTATTTCTTTGCTTTGGCTTACGTTGTTTCTAAATCTCTAATAATTTGATTGATTGATTCTGTGAATTTTGGTGTGGAGTGGAAGATGCAATTAAATGGAGCATAAACAAAGCTCACAATCCGCAATCAGCCGTTGGCTGTTGATGATAGAAAACTTGGGTTGAAGTCAGAGCAAGATCACCTAGCAGCCATTGTAATGATTTTGGAGATGAGCGTTTAAAGCAATGGTAACTAATATTCGGAAATGATCCGAGAGAGTGATTGTTAGAATGGAGCTCGCAGACGTAGGACTCTTCGACCCAAGATGGTGTGACCAAGTTATATTGAGTATGTTGATTTTAGAAGTTCAAGGAGGCCTCCGTAACCAACTTGGATTGCCTTCAAGAATTTTATGACAACAAGGTTGAAAAGTGAGAGATGCTGGTTACTGGCGTATGCCGTAAAACTTGTTGGCTGGTGTTGCTGAATATCTCTTCTTGCTCTGATGTTTTCTTATTGTTTGTCAGTGGTTAAAAAGCAATTAGTGTGTGTTGCGATTTATTGACCAATGTATGCTCTTAAGCTGATCAACTGCTATTGCTAGTTGCTCTTTTTATTTTTGATTGTTTTCTTTAAAAGTCGACGGTCAAAGAGATGGAACAAGGGACGCCGCAAAATAAGTCTTGCTCTCTTTAACTTCTGCTTTTTGCTTCTTAAATGCAAAACGAACAAAAGAAATTAGAGTTGTTTTGTGCCACCAAAGCTATTAGAATAGCAAAGTGTACACATACAAACGAATAAATAAATAAATGAAAAGAAGCACACATTTGATGTAGAGCCCGGAATCTTGACGGTTTATGCTGGAAGCGAATTCGGAAAAAGATGGTCCGTAAATCGTAATGACGTGATGCTTGTGAACATCCTCAGACTGTTAAACCAGGATGGAGTCGGATCCGTAGCAGTTGTAGTGTTCGGTCAGTTCAAGAGTCGATAAATGTTTGATGGAGTTCGCAGACGCTTGATTTTAAGGATAAAGTACGTCGTGTTATGTCGTAGTCATTGGTGAAGAGATCCAGCTAGTAAAGAACATTAACGATGAAGCTTTGTTCGCGAAAATCTAGCTAAAATGACTTGAACAGTGTTGATGGGTCTAGACAAAAATGATAAAAACGGATATAAAGTACACAAGATAGATGCAATGGGACTTTAGTAGCTTGCCTGGTGCCTTACCTCTCTCATCCTGGAAAGCAACATTTTAATTCGTCAGGAACTGTAATCATGCTTAGACAGCCTAGACCCTTAAACTAGTAGACGCAGTCTACGATCGGAGGCCAGGATAGCAAGTCGGTTCTTTGGTGATGAAATTGAAAAAAGGTGAAGGCACCTACGAAGCAATAGAATGCAGCAGAATTAACAGCAATCTCTACCACCGAAGGTGGTAAGAGCTGTTATAAGAGTTAATCTGCTTTTCAGTCAGTAGATTGGTTTTGAGTGATTTTCGGTGAAGTAAGAAACAGCCTATTGATTAAAATAGAAACGTACGAAGCTCATTCTTTGCAACCACATGTCGGTCGTTGGTATCAGATGTGGAATTGGCAGCTTAAGTTGGAAATGGAATCGGGGTGGGAATGAGATTGGCTGCCACAGGCAGCCTGTATTTTTCTAATCTAGGACTGTATGGCACAATATTTTTT